>JAIGNY010004473.1:0-200000 GCA_020152595.1 Chiridota heheva
TTCATCGAAATACCTTACAACCAACCAGCCATACCCCTTTGTTGACATTTACCCAATAATACTTTTTGCAAGATATGATTCATATTTGACCTTTGATCCAAATTGTAGGCGTTTCCCTCTATCGACCTTTTCAAACCGAGTTTAGCCGAACGGTGAAACGTCATGGTACTTTAAACCAATAAAATGCCAAATCAGCTGCAGGGAAAATTGTAAACAACAACAACACGAGCGCGTATTACCTTCATAAACTTGTACGCACGACACGCCAGTGCACCACAACTGGTTATCAAAGGCCGTGGACATTGACTTGGTTGTCGATGTTATGTCTGTCCGTACGTCGTACCTGTGTTCTCGTCTGGGTCGTATTAAGCGTTTCGTGATAGCATTTGTACTATCATAAGCGAATACGCAGGCGACGACCCCGTCATTGTAATTGTGTGTTCAACTCTCTCTCTCTCTCGCATACAACATTACATGTACGACGTACGTAAACGTTATGTGAAATGTATAGTTTTGGGCACTTGTTGTAATGCACACTTATAGGCCTAGGCCTAAGTTAAAGTATCTAAATTTGCGTCAAAGTTTCAACTGCTCTGCCTGGATAATTCTTTTCTTATGGGGATGATTTTTTGTTGTCATATTCCAAAAGGATTCGTACTGTTTTCCATTCAGCAGGGAGCTGTTACGTTGACACAGTAACAGCTCCCTGCATTCAGTCTCAATTACGCGATAACCAGGTAAGATTTCAAGTTACGTTTCAGGTACGTTTGTAACACACGTTACGTTCAATGCATGTAGGCCTAGCCTACTGTGCTCGTACTACCGTAGGCTAGTGAGATAAACATCTCACTCAGTATGCCCTACATGCTACACACTACTTGCAGTACTGAGTGAGACAACTCAACAAAAACTTCCATTGGGATTTTCATTTGGACCTAGACCTATCATACGACCAACACTTTTAGAAATTATGATGTTAAAACCATTAAAAATAGAACTGACGAGCTACCAATTTGATGACAATTGTATTGTAAAAGTACCAGCCTAATTACATTTTTATCTCCTTAATATAAGTTATAACTTATATACAAGTACCAAAAGTAATGAAATTAAATGATTTTTGGAGCTAATCGTTTACCTTGACAACTTTGTCCATCTGACTCATGATGAGCGCATAAAAAAACGCACACACCCTCTCCAAGCCGCACCCCAAGAAGAGGGCGCCCCCAAGGCAGCATCCTCTCCCCACTCTCTTCAACCTGAGCATTAATGACATCGGGAATGACCTTGGCCCCAGCATCAAATGTACCCTCTACGTGGATGACTTCACCATCTTCTACTCCTCCCTCCCCTAGCTTTCCTATTGTTGAAAATAGGCTCCAAACCAGCCTCAATCAGCTGCAAGTCTGGAGCAACAATAACGGTTTTAGATTCTCCAAAGACAAGACAGTCTGCATGCACTTTTGTCATTTCAACAACCTCCACCCAACCTTAACTTTGTGCTCAATGGGAATCGCATCCCTAAAGTTGAAAACACAAAGTTCCTTGGTCTAACTCTAGACCCCAAGTTCACCTACAAGCCACACATCACCAACCTGAAACTAAAATGCAATAGCTCCCTCAACATCCTCCGTCTGCTCTCCAACACTACTTGGGAGCGAATCGCAATGCTCTCCTCAAAATTTTCAGGCTCACCATTCGTGCCAAGCTTGACTATGGCAATATTGTTTACTGTGTCGCTCACAACTCATACCTCAACCACATTAACACCATCCAAAAATGAAGCCCTCAGGCTTTGTCTAGGAGCCTACAGGACCTCCCCAATCACTAGCCTTCAGGTTGAAGCCAACGAACCCCCTTTTCTACTTAGATGTAAAAAAGCTTAGCCTCTCCTATGCTTTTAGAGTCCTCACCAACACCCAGAACCCTGTTTACAACCTCATTAGGTACCCCTATTTCTCCTCCCTCTTTGATAGGACTAAAACCCTATCGCCCCCTTCAGCTTACGCATTAAATCAGACCTCTTTCAACTTGGCATCAACCCGCTACTCGGCACCTATTCCTGGCCCACTTTTCCGCCTTGGGCCACCCCCTTTCCTTCTGTCCACCTAGACCTCTCCACTTATAACAAAACTCAAACTCACCCAAATCTCTTCATCAATCTCCACAACCAAATCAAAGACCAACTCTCAAATTACACCTCCATCTATACTGATGGCTCCAAGGAAGGCAACAAGACAGCTGCTGCTGCCATCATCCAAGACATCACCCTCAGTAGCAGACTTCCTGACCACCCATCCATCTTTTCAGCCGGGGCTAAGGCCATTCTCCTCGCCCTCAACTTTATTGAGTACTCTCCTCTTAGTCACTTTGCCATTTTCTCTGACTCAAAGGCTGTTCTTACTTCATTACTCAATCTTAAATGGGATAACCTCACCTGCCACCTCCTCCTCCGAAACTCTTTTCTCCCACCCTCTGCAGGAAAAGTGTTCTTTTCTTCTGGATACCCAGCCATGTTGGCATCCCTGGCAATGACAGGGCTGATACAGCCGCTGTTTGCCCTTTAACCTCCTCCCTTCCCCTTTTCCCAAAACCCTCTCTGACATCAAACCGCTTATCGCTTCTCTTGTTCGTGACCGCTGGCAAACCTTATGGAACTTCCAAATTGATAACAAACTCCATGTTATCCAGCCCACAATCCCGATCAAATCCACCATCAACAACCTTTCAGATCGATAACGCGTTCATATTACCCGCCTTAGAATTGGTCACACCCACCTCACTCACTCCCACCTTATTGGTTCCCCAACCCCTCTGTAACAATTGCCACTGCATCCTCACAATCCAACACGTTCTCCTTGCTTGCCCCCTGTACAACCTTCCCACAGCTTCTCTCGCTCCCCACAACTCACCCAAGCTGAGTTCTTCCAAAAAATCCTCCAGATAAAATAGTCTCCTTCCTTCAGCATGCATCCCCTCTACAACCATATTTAATTCTCCTCTTCCACCCCCTCTACTTTGTTTTTAGTTTTACCCATGCACCTCCTCTCTCGATC
Organism: Chiridota heheva; assembly: GCA_020152595.1. NCBI lineage: Eukaryota > Metazoa > Echinodermata > Holothuroidea > Apodida > Chiridotidae > Chiridota > Chiridota heheva. The sequence continues at coordinate 3,057 of JAIGNY010004473.1, forward strand.
ACAGCTTTCTGGCTTTTGTTTTTGAATTTCTCTCATTCTTCCCCTGGTCTCTTTCCTTACTACCTCTAAAATGATCTGACCTCTCAGGCACAATTTGACCTTCGTTGTCGTGGTGCCGTTAAGACCTCATCAAACAAACAGCTCAGGCCAGATTACGCTGGCGAGTGTTAGTTTTCAGATATTTGCACTTCCAATCTTCCTCGAGAGACAACAAGTCACCAGCGCGAGAAAAAGTTTATATCACATATTACGATGGAGGAACATGTTTGATATGCAATAAAATATCATTTAAGCAAAATAAAGAAAAGTGGCAAAACGGTAAAAAAATATGTGGGAAAAGAATTAGTCTACAACTAAAAGAATTAGTCTAGGCCTACAACTAAAAGAAAGTCTAGCTTAGTCAATAATTGTTCTTCAGGCAGTTATTGCATATATGTTATAATAAATTTTAGGTCCATGTCGTGATGTTCAATACATAAGTGTAGGAACGGGGAGGGCAGGGGAATGGTGCCCCACACAAAAATGAATAAAGTGCCCCTTTTGAAATGAAAAAGTTCACCTCAATTACTGTCAAGTAGCGTAGAATTTGTATGGAATTTGTGGATACTTTTAAACAAATATTACAAAAGTGCCTTTTCAAAAAAAAAATGAAATTAAGACAATAACTGTTTTGTCAATTAAATTGTAGACCTGTAAGTGTAACAAAATAATTCGTTCCAACAAAATTCATATATTTTGGCTCAGTTATTGCCATACTCTTTACCCCGGACCAATTTAGCCTCATGACTAGAGCTGTGAACGTTTAGGGATTTTAGTAAACGTGTACACGCCAAAAAAAGCGAACGTGTATCGTGTACACAAGCTTAGTACCGTAATTTTCAAAAATACACCAAAATTGCTCCAAAACTACGAGGCAGTGGTAAAAAAATCGCGCAACTAGTATGGCAAAAGTACTGGCTGCATTGCCCAAATAGACGCTGAGTTTTGCTTTCAAAATCGTAAAAAGTTTACTTCTACAGTACAAATCATCATTTTTATGGAAAATATGCATGGATTTTCAGTTTAGAAAGAACAGATAACTTCCTTTCAATGTCATTTAAACTCAACATCGCGTAACTTGTTTGTCCTATGTACTACGGCTTTCAAAGTTCTGTGAAAATCTTGCAAACTGAGGCCTATAATATACCTCGCCGTAAAACATTTCAAAACTACGCCACCACCACCAGGAATTTCTGAAATATTAGTCCTCTCGAAAAAATGGCCGCCTTCTTGCGAAGCATGCAGAATTTCAGCTTTGTTCAAACCTTTTTCTGTTTATTTATTATGCAATATTTTTTCTTTCTTGCAAAATTTATTTGACTCATCAGGTTATATTTACATGTAAATGTACTGATTGTCACGATTCAAGTGTTTTTTGGTTGATGAAACGGGCCTTGATTGCGTGGGATTTAAAGCCTTATGGCCTAACGTTAGGCCTATTGTTAGTTTCACTGTTTACTGCTGCACACTCGCGGTGCATTTTACAAGTTAGATTACTCAGTTTTCGGCGAAATTAAAGTGCATAACGTTATAAAATGCATAATATCCCCATTCATTGGTGATTACTGCGCATTTGTGATTCGCACATTTAAAAAAGATTATGCTAATCGGGTTTACAGTTTGTGAAAAATCATTGATTGGAATTTTTTCAGCCGAATGTGTGTGTGATTTAATTCATGAATATTGATTTTCAACGGCAAGACACTAGGCCTATAATGTATGAAAAACGATTACTCGCAATCAAGTATTTAGTAAACGTTTACAAGATTTAAGAGTGCAGGTAGTATACGCTAAACGGTCACAGCTCTATTCATGACGCATACCAACATGAAAAGTGGGTGAAATTTTCCTATTGAAAGTGGGGCAAAATCAAAAGTTTGGGGGGACAAAATCACGCTAAAATGCAAAAATTATTATCTTTCGGGAACTGTGTGGGGGGGGCCTGTGTACACGAACAACGGTGACCGATATGGTTACTATTCTCGTTTACATTCAATATGTGGTGTATTACGTATTGTTGTCAGATCTTGTTCATACTTTCAACATCCAAGCTTTGTTATTTTGGCACGCTAGTTGTTCGATTTAGTGGTGTTCACCCGCGGATTCTTTTGACGCTTGGATGTTCGCAGTGTTTTCAATTAATTAGGTAGCTAGCCTACAGACACTTCAACGCTTTGTACAGTGAACCATCGCGAGAAGGATCAGTGAAATAATTTCTTATTTTAACCAATTAACAACAGCCATTGAGGTTTAAAACGTAGGTGCCCATTAAGATTAAGTCTTTTGAGTATGTTCATGTTATTTTCACATAGAAGGACAAATTTTTTAACTTATAATTACAAAAGGCAACAGCCACAAATTCGTTGCAGAAAGGTTTATTTTAAGCCGTGCGTCGTCAATATTTGGTTACACTATTATTATGTTGAGCGATGCAAACGTGTTCCACGTTATAATTTGTACAACGACTTCTGACTGTGTACAGCCGATGCATATGGCTACAGTAAACAGTCATATGTTATTTGACTAGTAGTTGTAGGCTCTAGGCCTGGTGTGCACGTTAAAATGTTGTTTTTATGTACGAAACATTGTATGTTCTTTGGGGTTCACATTTCCTCAACATTACAAATATTTGTGCACATTTGAAACACAAAAATAGGACGATGTTACGGTGCGGAGAGCCGGTATGAAATTGAGCCGTTGACTTCACTGTACAAAATGTGAAAATAGTATCGAGAACTTTCGGCAGCAAATCCCTTGTTATCTGTGAATGAGACAACTAGTTTTGCATATCGGAAAAATTGTGTGAATAGAGAGGATACAGTTTATATGAAGTTTTCTGTTTGGTATGGAATTTCCTAACCAAATTACGCTTCCATTTAAGTCTCAGTGAAGTGCTTATTTGTGTATGCAGGCCCCTATATACTGTTGATTATTGTGAGAAATTGTACTTTTAATGGGCTTGACCCCATACGCTAGTAAATTGTGCAGACGATCAGGATTTCCCGAAAATTGATTGGTCCATTATGATCTCGTAAATTTCGGCCATGTGACATTATTTAAATGAGATTTCCGAAAATTGATCGATTCCTATAATGAAAAGGTCTATCGGCATTAGGCCTACTATCCTAGTACTAGTACTACCCTAGGCCTAGTACTACTCTGTATACTCTACTAGGCCTGATTCGATTATTCCATTTCACGAGAGAAACAACATGTAGGCACGTAGCCTCAGCCGTATTTATGTTTAGTCCAGACAGTTAGATGGTGGAATACGTTTTTTTTTAATTTTACAGAGAGATAGGAAAGGTAACAGAAAAAATAATCATTTTCTGGTTATGTATACTAGGCTATACAGTAAAGATAGTATTCTACACATATTATTCATAATGTATTTCAAGATCAACGCAACGCCAGGCTGTTTGCTGAACCAGGAAGTATTCATGCTTAACCGATTAGCCTAGGCCCATAGCCTAGCCTAAGTCTAGGCCTTAGGTGAAACAGCAATTACTGAATGAATCAGTGACGTCACCAAACGTTTGAACGAAGAAAGAGTGGGGATAACTTATAAATAGAAATAATCGATTGCTGAACATAGGCTAGTCCAGAGATCTCTACAGTTTTGACTCATATGCTAAATCCATCCGAGACATAGGGCCAGTTCTAATCCCCGGTTCCATGGCGCAAGCGGGTGAGAGTACATCTGACATGACTCCCCATAAATGGGACGCCAGTCCATCGCAGATTAACTCCCCAGCAGTTCTGGTGCTTATTTTACAGTACTGCTGAAGCAAGTAGAGTAAAGTGCCTTGCTCAAGGATACAATGCAGCGCTCACGATGGGAATCAAAACTCGATACCTCTCAAATAAGAGCATGACTCCTTACCCACTGAGCCACAGCACCTTTGACTCATAATGTGGGCATATTAAAGACGTCAAGATCTAGCAGAATCATGAATATCTAATTCCTCCAATGTCCTTTTTTTTTAAACCTGTATTAAATATCATAGGCCTATTTATCGAGAGGAGGAAGATGTTTCGGCCTCTAGTATGGTTTCATTCCTGGATTGAATGTAACGTTTAGAGAAAAGGAACTGTAATGGTGGACTGATGACTTCAAGACACTAAAAGATGAGGGAGACACGTTATTTGGACCGTGTACTACTACAAGGATTCTTGTTTCTTGTATAGTCTCTGAGATATGATACCGGGTAGATGTTCAAATGTATGCAAGTGAGCTCAGAGCCATCTTAACGTAGGGGTTCATGATCAGTTTCTCAGGGGCCCCACAATTTAGGGGCCTCGTGAATAGAGTTTCAAAAAAATTGTGACTAAAACTTTTAGAGACCACACGAAGTCTGTAACAAATTATAATTTCTTTCATCTTTTCTATTCGATTATTGTATGTTACGAGCAATATTACCGAAAATTATCAACATTGTCATAGTTAAAACTGTTTATTTTTCAAAAGTTGAATAAACTCGAGAACAGATGGGCAAGAACTCGCAAAATTTCCAGGCTACAACTAAAAATATTACACTGGTAAATTATGTTAAGTTGATTTGGAAATCTTCAATTTGTAAGAAATTTCTTTCAATTTTCCGTAAATTTTTTGGGGAATATTTCGTTAATTTTCCGTAAATTTTCATTTTCGGGGAACTTTTATTTTTGGGCAATCTGAATTTCGAAGAATTTTTGGAAATTTTGTTTATTTTTGGCTGATTTTTTTCTATTTTGGGGAATTTAGTTTATTTTCGGGCAATAGACCGCACCAGGGGTTACCCATGGGACCAGGGACCCGGACCCTAAAGCGGGCATTTGAACATCACCTGCTAACCGCTTCACTCGACATTCCACTATTCATCTTGTTGGCTCATCATGATGGTTACCAAGCATACGGGGAACGCTCATATTCAAGATTGAAACTAACAAAGAACCAGCTTGAATTTCGCAGCACAATGGGACAGCAGCGGTTGAACTTACTCTTACTCATACATGTGCATAGAAAATGACGTGCTGAAGAATGTTAACTTGCCATTTATAAAGCAAAACTTTGCAAAGAAATGCCGTAAATGGTTGTTTTCACTAATTTATTGTTTTTATTGGGTGGGCGGTAAATGCTTGCCCCCTCTCACATCAGCTTTGAATAAAGCAGATGGGAAGGGCCTCATATGTGATAACTTTGTTCGCTGTTTGGCACAACACTTCATAAAAAATTACATTTATTCACTATCATAAACAAACCAAAACGAAAATAATGTTTTCGTGGAAGAGCGAGGAACCATCACGGAAAACCAAACATGTTAAGAGAGAATTGGTATAAGGTTTCTTGACAAGTCATTTCCAAGCACACCACGACTTCCAGTTGTAGAAGTTTCTATTGGGTTAGGCTACATGTATATGCTTTGGCAAATTGTGTCATAGTAGTATAGTATATTTAGAACCTCAAAGCCAGTCATGTCCCTTGTACTCATCTGTCAAGGGTTCCTAGGTCTCCTGCTTCACATAATTATTGGGTCCAAGTGCCTCTGGGACGGGACGGTCCAATTTACATCCCAATCAGAAGAAAACATGCATCGTAACCGGGAAGGTGATATCCTCGCAAGGGAAATATTTTCCCCTGCACCCATCACCGCCTATACTATGCCTCTGCTTCTCCACCAGTTGCCATATGAACCATTAATGATGACAACATTGATTGAAAATTGATTAAAATGTATAAATAAACATTTTTTAAAAGACATTATAGAACCCCCTTCCTTAAATTAAACCTGGCACCACCCTGGCTGGGACGAATGAAGGATCTTGACTATGCAATTTAGCTTACGTGTACAAATTATATCATAAGTTCAATCTGTGAAAATCAATCAGAATCAGTGAGAAGAGGGAGGGAGGGTTTTTTGATCTAGGAAATCAAAATATGATGATATACCGGTGCCTGAAAGGGTTGGTCGTTCAATGAATATTTAACAGTAGTAAATTATCTTCAGTCAGATACACACGTGCACCTCAAATTTTGATACTATCCTTTCAATACTTAGGAGGCAGAATTGTAGTTGGGAGGGTCATATCCCACGCCTCCATTCGCTATCCCCAGGGGTGTAGGAAGCTTTCAAAAAGTGGGGACGCATGATCTCTTTGGGGACTTCCTATATGGGAACCTTTATGGCATTTTGATCATTGAACTAATTTTCCAGTACAGCGGACACGACAGGGAATCGCGTGCATATGAATAATGACAAGGTCTTAATGAGCTTGGGCTTAAAATATATCATTAGTGAGATCAAAACAACAAAGTTAAAGGGGCACTTAATTTTATAGAAAGGTGCACTTTTTGAATAGGAACAGCCCCCATCTCCCTTCTCCCCTACCGCGTACGTGGAACTGACAAAAGGCGATAGATATAACTTATGATTGACACAAAACAAAGGCATAATGTCCAAGGAAAAGTTTTTTTATCTTTCAGGAAATGTCATGGAACTTGCCGCGTTTCCTACTATTGGATCAGTAATCAAGGGACACTTTATTTTGAAAGAGTCACTTTTGTAATATTCCTTTCAAAGTGTGTGCACATTCTGCCAGTTTTTGCACCATTGACAGTAATTGAGGGGCACTTTTCATTTTCCAAAGTGGTACTTTTATGTTCCGCCTTGTCCCCGGTATCATGTGGCTTTTATAGTATGGGGTCCTCGGAGTGAGTAAGGGCCACTGAGTCAACTATCCTTGTGTGAGTCTGTATTATGGTTTACTTATACATACTGTAGTTTAAAATCCCTGCACAAGCCTTAATTGAAAGAATCGCAAGATATTTCTTACGTCTATAATAGAACAAAATGATTGCCTTGGAACGGGCACCATTTTATTCTCCCTTTATATGTCATCAATACTGATAAAGATTGTGAACTTTTAAGCAGCATTTAGAGTTACACTATCTATTAGTAATCAAACTGTGAAGCGATCTTGCTGACAATGGTATGTATATGAATCTTCAGTACAGCGAGATTTCTGATATTGAATTCATCCATTTAATCTCACTTTAACTACAACGGATGGACAACTTCTCTTGAACGCTTTTTTGCCTAGCTTTGTATTAGATTGAAAAATATTTCTCTTCTTCGAATTTCAATCGGTTATGAATTATTTTTCAGAAGCATTCAATTTGAACACATTGAAAGCCTAAATTCTGAGTATAATGCTGCTTAATGGTGGCCTCCACTGCCTTAACAAAATACTTTAAGAATCTGTGATATAACACTATTAGATGAGCGCCACTAATTTTTCTTCACTGCTTAACGCATTTCATCCTGAATATTTTCCTGATATATTAATGTATAAGCGTGTCAAGGACGGGGCATTGTAGAGTTGGCTGTGGCTGCATATACAATTCTAACATTCTCCCATGACAAGTCTATAAATAGATGGCTAAAAAAACCCAATCTTTCTGTGTTATGACATATGTATTTAAACACCCCCTTCCAGCCAACACCAACTGATCAGAAACCTGCCCATGCCTGCAATGGATATTCAGTATGTTTACCTATGCAATAATTGTGTGGATCTCTTTGTTTGAAGGAATGTTTTTAAAATGATATCCTGTAACTAAATAAGTTGCAATTGTTTGTTTGGCACCATTACAAACTCTGACAGGTAAAATAAACTTTCTGTAATTTTACCATTGCAAATAATGACATAAAACACCTGGAAATTTACTGTCAAAAATATTGCTAACAATTTTCATGGCAATAAATGGTAATTTTACAGAAGTCAGCGAATTTACAGAAACAAAATTTGCATACCCTGTAAATTTACAGACATTGAATGTATAAATGCACCACTACTTCTACTAAAAATGCTTGCTAGTACTTTGTATGATAAATTTGAGCATAATTTGTTAACGTGTACATTAAAGTATATATTCCCTTTCAGACTGCAGCGGACGCGAAAATGGCTGATTCTAAGCCCCCACCGCCCGTACGGAAGAGGAAGCTCACTCCGATGCTCCTGCGTTTGAGGAAGAAAATTAAGGGAGAGGAATTACTGGATGACCTGAAATTTGTTCTTCGTCTGGAAGAGTTTATTTCACAAAAAGAAACAAATGAAATCAAGACAACTGATGACCTTTTGGTGAAACTGAAACACAAAATTACTCTCAACGAAAACAACTTAGATGAGCCACTGAGAATTTGTGAAGATGCTGAGATGGAAGGAGCAGCGGCGATTTTGCGTAATTACATACAAATGATTGATGTCAAAGATTTATTGGATTCAACGAGATCAGCTTCTTCAAGTGAAACAGAACATGCCCATGGTTCCAGTGGGACACCACTTCTGCAACAATCCGATCATGTACCACTTGCACCAAGTACATCGGCACAAAGTGATTCATTTGGTAAACGATCAACATTGAGCATATTCACCATGTTTACATTTTGCTTTTTGTTCACAATTTCTAAACCTTTAGGATGTGACCACCAAACTATAAGGTCAATGTGAGATGTAATTATTCACAATAACAAGTTCTGAACCAAGCCTAAATGTCTCCCCATAATCAAATATGTACCAAATACCAGTTATGATAAATCAATTAACAAGGAAGCAATCCACGGGTTGATCTCATCACCAGTTGTAACCAACCCAGTACTTTCTATAGAATAGGGCCTTCTTAATTCACAAAAGCTTGTCACTTAGCTAATGACCTATGACTTTTTCTTACATTAATGTAGATCATTCTGCATATCAGCCTTAACATTTGACTCCATAACATTTCACATTTGACACAACAACTGAATATTCACTAGCTGGCACCCTTTACTGTACAAAGTTATATTTACTTCTAACATGTGGGATTAAAGTAGATCACCTGCTATTGACCTTTCCCCATCAACACAATATTTCATTAATCACAATTCACCATCTAGCCCCAATATGCTGTACACCGTCCCATTTGGTTGAAGATCGATAATATAAACCAAATGAAGGTTACATTGTCCATAACCCCAGTCCATAACCCCATGACCTTTGATCAGTGACCATTTACATTTCCCATCAACACAATATATCATTAATCAAATTAAGGGTATCATATTGAGTCATCATGCATCTGGCACCGACACTGTATAAGTCATTTGTTTTGAGGATCAATGATATACAAGTATGTCACATAACCCATGACCTTTTGAAACAATAAAACATATAAAAAAGCCCCCAAAATAAAACTTTCCTTCTATTCCAAAACTGCAGCAGCAAGGTCAAAAGTAGGTTCATTGCCACTTGACCTTTGACTACGGGTTCAATAGTCTACAGGGAACAACTTCACATCATTATTTACCGTGCCATTCTTTGGATCTTCTATTGCATTTGAATTGGCAAAATATTCTTATGTTGAACATGTACATGACCTCTGACACTTGAGTATTTGACCTGCTTTTTAATTTGATTTAACTAAGGATTATATAGTACACCTAACTACATGTATAGGTCTCACATGTACTGTATGAGAACTTTAATTCATTATATCTTGAGTTGTACTTGGCATACATTTCTTTTGTGCACACACACACACACACCTTCCCCCACCCCACAATCACCCACGGACCTTTGACCCCATATTTTTGTTCACAGGCCAGATTGGATTGTCTGGTGGGACAGATTTGGCCCGCGGGCTGCCTATTAAAAAACGCTGATATACATGGTTGATGTAAAGAAAAAAATAATACATGACTTATTGCTTTACTCTAAAACTAAGGAGCTGTAGTTAATTTCTCATTTAACATTCTGCTTATATCATTTTCCTTCACATTTTGCAGCTAAGACGTTTCTTTCCTATCCGTCGTACTTAAATCATTAGGGAGCTTTAGATTTCACGACGCGGAGCGGTGCGACAGGAAGTTAGCCGAGAATGTACGTTGTGTACTGACTTCCCCGTCCTGTTGGTTTTGCGCTTTAGCTTTTTCCGATGGGGAAAATGACATTAATGTGATCAGTCATGTGATTATACTCAGTTACATATCTAAGTAGCGATGTGCGATCGTTGCAGACGAAGCTCCAATTATAAAGACTTTTGGAAGAATGGCGAACCTTCAACGAATTCGTGAAGCAAAAGGAAAAGTCACGCACTTCGATTAGATCAACTTCTTCGCAAGTAGCCCGAAGTTCATACGCTATATTATAAACATATGTCAAAATTCCCGAGATGTACCAGTAGAACGTAAATTATCTGAGCGTTGATGAAAATGCAAATACCTCATAATTCTTGACTTAAAAGTATAATCTTCAAAATAACAAAGACAAAATTTGAGTCAAATTTTCATTTGATAAGCAAAAAAACTGTAGCAATTGCTCAATTATGTTAAAAATGCAGATTGGTATGACAACATACATTATGACGTCACACGCTATCCCAAGTTGCCGTTTTCAGCACAACGTGAAAACACCCTGACACCCGGTGTAGAACTTCAGGAATAACGAGAAGGTGAAGTATTTGCATGCGTAGAACGTTGAAGGTGACGTCAATTTGTTGTAGCAAAGTCCGCGTTGTGAAATCTAAAGCTCCCTATTGACAGATCAGTCCGGAAGCATGCCTATAAATAGGAACATTTATAACACACTAGAATATTGAAGTCATGCGGTCATATTGTTCAGATGTTGCAATATAATGTCATAGTTTCTAATTTACATGTATGTACTTGAAATATCAAAAATCATTGTGTTAAAAAACATTTGAATTTTCAAAATGGCCATTTCGCGCTTAAAAGCCTAGCTCTATTGTCTACTCCTTTCTAATATTTCGAAAACAGCGTGGTGAACATATTAAATGGGACTGGCAAAGTTATAGCCATGACAGTAATGAAGGCATTTTCATGAGTTTTAAGTTTCCCCTCGCAAAGATAATTTTCCCATAGGTATTTCAAATTTGAAATATGTAACATTGCATATTAAAGGCTTTAATATTAGGATAGCAAAGGATCATGGGAAATATCACAAAATGGCAGCTTACATGTAGCAAAATGTTCCCATTTTTAGGAACATTTATGTTCCCATTAATAGGCATGCTACCAGACTGATGATGAAATATTCGGGTATCTTTTTCCAGTCCAGTCGCCTTCAGCTTTTCAAGGTTCGTCCTATCAAAGATTTGTGACAGACAATTAGCAAAGAATTGATTTATATTATACTAAATCGGTCTGCTTATGGATGTAAACCTAGCTTTCATAAATATATGATATGAAGATATCATTATTTAAAGGATGAGTAATTATCATTTATACGGATTTTGATGAAATTTGTTAATGTTTTCTTACTGAATTTTAAAACAAAACACCTTTTAGCTATCTGAAGTGAAAAAGTCTGGATAACGATGACAACCGACTTGTGTTATTTAATCCATTTTCCTTGGTCATTGCATGCATAGCTCCTAAATTTCAAGGTCATAGTTTTCTTCTCTTTGTTTTCAAAACCTGTCCAGGTAAAACCAAGCCAATCGCCCAATCATCGGAAGCACATAGAGGACAAACAGGAGGCATGGATGAAGAATATCACAAGGCAAAAGCAGATTTTTCCAATAACCTTGAAAAAGTTGAAATCGAGTCTCTTTTACCTTATTTTCCTAATATTCCAAGAGCTAAGAGGTCTCAAATCGAATCTGGGTACCAACTATTGAACGAGTTGGAGGTGTGTGGATATATTTCGGAAGCGAATGTTGATCCACTGGTTGTCGCTCTAGAGAAGGCAGGTCTTGTTGCTTTGGCTGTTCCTTTCAAGAATAAAACGTCTGGTGAGTTAAACAAAATCCTACTGGTGCATTGGGTGTGGTGTCATATTATTATGTTATTGGGCATGAATGTTCTGAAGTTGGGCATCAGTAGCAATATCTTGGTTTGTTTAGGCCTATATATGCTTTCTAAAGGTTTAGTTCAGGGGTCATGCAACTCTATCTTAGATGAAAGAGGACTTTAAAAGAAACAAACTGGTCCCAGCTTTCTGGCTTTTAGTTCTCGTGTTTCTCTCAATCTCCCCCTGTTTACTCTCCTTCCTATACCTCTGGAATGATCAAACCTCTCAAAGTGTTGACACCGGGTCCAAAAATCGGACCGGGTACCCGACCTGCATTATCGGTCGGGTATCCGACATGCTGTCAAGGCCTTTCCTTTTTTTTTGCGGAAGTAGTATGTGTTAAAATCTAACAATGTACCTTGTAAAATCTTATGACATTTCTTGTTTTTTCAATCGTATTTTTGTTTTTGTGAATAAAGAAATAAAATACAAATGCTTCTAGTCTCTTTTGACCTTCATAAAATACCGTACAATAATAATATACTTAATTCCCCAAAATTTCACGGAACGGGTGTTTTCTGGAATAATACACGATTCCACGGTTCTGTTATGTGCACGTTCAGAAGCACGTTACAATTTCATTTGAACACAACCTGTGATTGGTTGATAATAGGTGTTACATTTTTTTTCAGCAAATAGCAGACACGCTTTCAAATTAGTTTGGTAATGTACAACAGCAATATATTTTTTCTGCAGCATTCTACGCACACTGCTTTGTTGCGTGCTGGTTTGTATATCTTTTTTTAAAGCGAAGTTTAGAGAGTTTCAGTTTTGTGCTACTAGTACATGTAGTACAACCAGCATACCTACAGTACAGTACTACTTACTAGCCACATCACTCGTTTAATCATTTCTGAGATCTGTCACAATATTTTATGATTGTTTTATTGCAATGCGTTGGAATAGAAAGAAAACAAACACTTCTATAAATCTTGTAAGTTAAGATTTATTCTATTAAAATACAATTCTGAAACAGAAACAGTTTGCAATTGGTACTATTATAAAAATCCATACCCGGGTTGTATTTCGGAAGCGGGTAGCAACTCAATCGGTTGGGGACCCGGATATTTCGGGGGGTACCCGTGTAAACACTAACCTCTCTGGCACAATTTGATTCTTGCTGTTGTGGTGCCGTTAAACTCTCATCAAACGAACAAGCATTCCTAAATTATTCTTGAATTATTTTTCCTTGATTTTTCTTTAGGTGGTAAATTATAATAATTTTTACTAAATTCTGTTTGATTATTTTCCTGACATTCAATGGTTTTTATAAGTTACAAAATTGCAGCATAAAATGTGATAGAATGCATAAAGATTTTGAGGAATCTGAATATGTGACATTACAACTAGTCTGATTTCAGTCGTTTCTACCCATATGGTTCAAAACATTAGATTTGAATATCTCTTTAATGGAATAAGATATGTAAATGCCTTTTTCAACATTTTGTTTCTTTTGAATTCCTCTTTCAATATTATCTTTCTTGACTAATGAACTAATCCTTAGATGTATCTATGCTTCTTTCTAACAGATCGTCCCGAACCTTCCTCTGGTGATTCCTTTGCCATTGATGAGTTTCTGAAAATGCTGCGCGAATGGTACAAAACCTTGGTATCCGGTTTAACTATTGCCCCTTGGTTAGAAAAATTGGATCTCCATAAGTTCTTTGTCGAAATATTTGTCACCCAAAGTAAAGGAGAGGCATTTCATTTGCGTAGAGATCTACCTTTAAACTCGTACTATGACATTTTGCATCTACCTGGGACAAGGACCTTAATACTGGGAGATGCAGGGGTGGGCAAAAGTACTCTTTGCTTGAAATTCATTCATGACTGGATCGAAAAGATTGCTCAATTTTCAGATATTGAAATGGTCTTACTATTGCGCTTACGTTTTGCAACGGACGGGAGTCTTACCCTTCTCGAAGCAATTCATGCATCTTTACCAACTGGCAACTCTTGTTCATTCCATGCTTTGGAAAAATATCTTCAAGAAAATTGTGACAAAGTCTTAATATTCATTGACGGCTTTGATGAGATGCCAGAGAAACTCAAAGGAACAAAATTTCACAAAGATATTTTAACGGTGATTAAAGGCCATAGTTTTAAGTCTGTAAAGGTTTATCTTTCTTCGAGGCTCTCTGTAATGTCTAATCTTAATGACTGGAGAAACCTATTTGATAATGTTGTAGAAATCAAGGGGTTCTCTAGGGCTACAGCAGAACAATTTATCAGGGATAAATTCTTTCAAGATAACAAACAGGAGGGGTCAAAATTAATTGAGAGTCTTGACAACAATGGCTTGTTCGATTATGGGGCAAAACACCCATTGCTGCTCACTGTGTTCTGTGGCTCTGTTCGCGTAAATGTAGATCACAAGAGTCAGACATCCGTACCTCCCACTTTCACAGGGTTTTTCATGAATATAATGGGAGGATATAAATTTCATCTAAAAAGGAAATTTTGTGGGTGTAAATTTGATGAAACATTAGTACAATCTCTGCTAAACAAAATTCCGCACATGATGCAAATCTTTGGAAAGATAGCATGGGAGGGATTGATTACGGGTCCAGTATTGTTTTGGAAGTGCAATGAATTTGAAAAGATATGCAAACACGAATATTTTGAACTTGGTCTTAACTATGGTATTTTGAAAATTGATTCCAGTCAAAAGGTCCCAGAACAAAAGGGTTACATTTATGTGGAAGACATGATTCATGCAGAAGCAGACACGGTCACATTTCCCCACAAGCTATATCAGGAATTCACAGCAGCTCATTACTTATCTGCTTTGAAACCTGATAAAATCCAAACAATTTCTCAAAATATAAATCTTTCAAATGAAATAGCAAACATCGAATTCCCGTTTAGATTTGCTTCAGGATTGAACCCCCTTGCTACTCCATACCTCATCAAAATGATCCAAGCAATTAAATATAACATAATTGAATCTGAGAAAATACAGTACCGGGACATGATATCAGCTCATTGCTTGCGCGAGTACTGCAATGGCGATGGGAGATCGGAAGGAAGCAACAAAGCAGTACTAAATGAAGCTGTCAAGTCTATAACACGGCTGGAAGTAAGCAGCAAGATTGAAGAATCCACCACAATTTGTCTCTTACGGTATGCAGCAAAGGAAAAGGTAATCTACCAAAGCAATAAACTCACATCCCCTCTTCATATCGTGTACATCTCCTTAATTCCCAACCATTGTTTTTGCCTGTTTTCGGCGATTGGATTCTGCATTCCTCTCTTACCGAACCTGCATTCATAGCTCTCCGAGAGAAACACTCGATATCATTGAATTTCATGCCTGGGCTGGCCCGAGCTACGGACCTGTTACACGATACTGTGTGCGGTGCTTGGGCATGCATTGGGAACAGTTAATCTCTGTTTACCAACATGGCTTGTTGATAGTCATCCGCACGCGATTCGTGAGTTTGAGAAATATATTTGTGTTTTTTTTTAATCTTTACATTTTCTTTTGAAAATATGAAGAAAAAGATTAAAATTCCACATGGAGTATAATTCGTACAATCAAAATGAAATTGTGTAATTTCTTCTTAGGCTGCCCTAAGAACAGAAATATCCTTGGTATCATGTGTCATCTACTGAAGTGTGTGTGGTGAAAAACACTCACCTGGAAATCATTCATGTGAAAGGGGGTAGAGTGGAGATGTTTCAGAGGTTTAAAAATGGTCAATAAGGAGATGTACACGATAAGTTCACATCCCTACTTAATCATTTATTCATGCGTTCACAGATTGCTTTGTTCTCAAGTATTTATCATACACTCATTTTAGTGTTATGTTATAATAAGCAAAACTCATGATTAGTTTTTTTATATTTTTTTAATTCTTTGTCCAATGTTCAAAGCAAAACCTTTACTTGTTTTCCCTAATTCTTAAGGTGTGATTGGTACACGATGGTGCTGTACAGTCAGATGCCATTTCAGATGGTAGCTCCCTGTTGAGATTGGTCACACGCTGACCAGGTGTTGCTGCATATGTGCAAACTAGGGACATATTTTACGGTAACCCTCAACTTATTTTGAAAGCCTACGACAGTATACGGCATCGCTGAAAGTGCGATTCCCCTGGCACCCCTACCCCAACTGACCATTTTTCTTTTCTTTTGATGATTTTCTGCAGTCACGAAAATTGAACAATTTCAGATTCCATATAATATCAAGAGATTAACGACCAAAATTTAAAACAATTTACAATTGTGTCACCTTATTCAAAATAAAGAATGCCGGATAAAAGGCAGTTACTAGGCTAGAGGCAATCTTTCAATGTAGGCCATATTCAATATTTGAAAGACCACTTTTTTAACTTTGGAAACCATAGGTGGTGGTTGGGCGAGCCCCTGGTTCCACCGCCTGGGTGGTACTTTACTTACTTACCTCTACTTGTTTGCCTTCCATGCTAGTTTCTTCAGTTTCCACGTGTTGGATTCTCCCTTCTGCCATTATTAGTTTCATCCAATTGTCTTGCGTTGGGTCAGCCTAATTTCTGCAGAGTTGATTCCACGATATTGCATGTCCTTCATTTACAGTCTGTCCACCTTTTGGGCGGTCTCACCTCTAGATCTGGTTCCTTGCATCTGGGTCTGTCCACCTTTTGGGCGGTCTTACCTCTAGATCTGGTTCTTTGCATCTGGCCTTCGAGTGCCCAAAATATTTTAACCTTGTTGACTGTACTATATATAGCCTTATATACTCAGGGGTGTAGGAAGCTTTCGAAAAGTGTGTGTGTGTGGGGGGGGGGGTGGTTGGTGGGTGGGGGGGGGGTTGGACACGACCTGGCTTCCCAATCCATTTGCATATATTCCCCATCCCAAATAGGTCGGATAGCCTAAGTGAGCCCAAGACAACAAAGTAAAGGGGCACTTCATCTTGGGGCACTTTTCCAATGAGGACACATTCCTCCCGTACATGGAACTGACAAAGGTTGACAGTTTCCTACTAATAGGACACTAATAGGACTTTTCACATTCCAAAGGGGCAATTTGGTTATTTCTCGGAATAGTGGGTCAACCCTGTGCCCCCCCCCCCTCCCCTCACCTTCCCTTCTCGGTTCCTATAGACCTATGGCCCAGTAATGCCTCTGCTACTTTGCCTCTGGTAAATCATTTTATCGCTCCAGATCCTTTCCCAGTGATCAGAACTTTACAAGTAGTGTATACCGTTTCCTTATACATAAGATTTTCATAATCTGAAACACCTTTATCCCAATTTGTCAGGTTATCAATGCAAGTAGTCCTAATATAATCAATTTTTAACTGTGATGCAACCCATGGATAGTGCAACATGCAAAACGGTTTGTGTACGTTTCGCCAAAAGTTTTACCAAACATGGTCAATGAAATCCCGGTCTGAAATCCAGTAAAGTATATGTGTTGGCTTAAGGGACTGGTCAAAAGGGTGACCGGGAATTATTTATTTTTCATTGACAAAAAGCGAAAATACGACATCAATTACAGGTCTGCAAATTATTTGGGGGTGCAGGTGGAAGAGGGACTGAAAGGTAGCCTACATCTCATCTCCTCCAACGGTCTACTATAGTCCAACGATTTTCGCGTCATTCGATGGAAATTTAGTATTCCGTGCATTGATCGCTGGTCTTCTTTTTCACTGAGCTGTTTGCAAATGCGGAACAATCAGCGGTTTTGGAACAACGGGGGCGACTGCCCTCTTGCCCTACATTCAGGGGGCGATGGGGAAAGGAGGGGTGGCAGGGATGCCCTTTTGAAAGTTGAGGGCGTACCGAGGCAAGAGGTGCCCTTTGAAAGGGCACCTCCTGAAATTATCCTAGGTCATTCGTGAAGCTTGAAAAAAATAATCCACTCTCTCACAAATCCATCCCACAAAGTAAATAGAAGTTGTAACAAACATTTAGTTTTTATTTGACACAATTAAAACATGTCATTTAACAGGGGCCCTGACACCGAGGGCCGTGGTGAGAGGGGGTTATGGCCCTAACATTTTTTTAAGTAGTAATCTTTCAAAGTAAGCCTTTTACCTCTTCGCCAGATGGACAATTGCCAACAATGATACTGGCTCTCCAATCTCAAACCCATAGCTGGGATATGTGAAACCCATAGCTGGGATATGTGAAACCCATAGCTGGGATATGTGAAACCCATAGCTGGGATATGTGAAACCCATATCTGGGATATGTGAAACCCATAGCTGGGATATGTGAAACCCATAGCTGGGATATGTGAAACCCGTAGCTGGGATATGTGAAACCCATAGCTGGGATATGTGAAACCCATAGCTGGGAAATGTGAAAGCCATAGCTGGGATATGTGAAAGCCATAGCTGGGATATGTGAAAGCCATAGCTGGGATATGTGAAACCCATAGCTGGGATATGCGAAACCCATAGCTGGGATATGCGAAACCCATAGCTGGGATATGCGAAACCCATAGCTGGGATATGCGAAACCCATAGCTGGGATATGCGAAACCCATAGCTGGGATATGCGAAACCCATAGCTGGGATATTCTCAAACCATAGCTGGGATATTCTCAAACCATAGCTGGGATATTCTCAAACCATATGCTTATGAACTGTGGAGCAGGGCGTACGTGCCTCCACTTCTTCGAAAACTGATTAAAGTGCCCCTTTTTGAAAATGAAAAGTGCCCCTCAATTAATGTCAAAAAAGCGCCCTCATTTTATTTTCTGCCTTCTTGCCCCTTGCTCCTTCCGACACCCCTGGGGACAATGTGATTAAGATGGGTTGCATACTTATATTAGTGTGATAGAACAGGGAGGCCTTGGTTATAGCTTGAGATAAGGGGCATAGCGAAGCAGCTTTGTTGGGGGGCGTGGAAGGGGGATGTGGAGCAATAAATTACCTGATCAATGCCGAATTACTTGCATTTTTTTTTCTTTCTAAATTGCAATGGTTTGTACTTTATATAAAAATGGAAGAAAACTTCACGAAAATAACTGAAATTTTACGAATCATTTTAAGAAAAATTCCTAAAAATGAAGGAAATTCACTAAAATTGACGCAATGTTCATGAAAATGAAAGAAATATTAGAAAAATTAAGGAAATTTTACGAAAACTGAAAACTCAAAATTTTAAGAAAAATATCTAAAATGGAGGAAATTGCACGAAAATTTGCGCAATTTGACGCAAATTTTATGAAACTGAAGGAATATATATTAACATGGATAATATTACACAAATTTAAAAAAAATTCGCAAAAATTGACAACAACTTTTCGAAACTTGAAGAAATATTCTCGAAAAGGAAGGAAATTGCATGAAAATGAAGGAAATTGGTAGAAACTTCTCAAACTGCCGAATATTGTAGGGAAATAAAGGAAATTGCTCGACAATTTCAGCAAATTTGAGAAAATTGATAGAAATATATAGGTAATTTCTCCTGTTATTGCTGTTAATCTTGTAAGTAATTAAAACATGTCGGTAATCCTAAAATGATTAGAAATAGGTAAAAATGTAAGCCAATATTGTACACTCCTTTCAGTTCAACCGTACGCTCTTCGAACTTCTTTTTTTTTTACTAGGGTGCACAACACCGATACACGTACTAATAAATATAATGCCAGCGAACTGGACCGCGCCGGTGCACAGCATAATTTTTATCAGGCCACAGATTGCACTGCATTTATTTTTTATCAAAATGGATTAATTATAGATACCTATTTTGTTGATGGAGCAGTATTTCTCGAGCAGTATTTCTGAAGAACGTTTAATCTAGAAGGAATAGGACAGTAAGATCTGAAGATAAGAACACTTTTGCAAGAAAGTATTTTGGGTATGTAATATGTTAGAACTGCAATGTAGATCATGGAATGTCCCAAAAAGTTTTCTCTTGTTTTACGAAGGGTCCCGGTTCCTCTGTTACGCGATTTTGGAGGAAAAATTGGGGACAGCTTTCTAATATCTACACCGAACCAGGGGAAGACCCGTAGCAAGGAAATTGAAAGGGGTTAGTCCGTTTTATGTATGACAGGACAACAAACTTTGAAATTCCAGATGCTTATTATTCTTTTAGATTTTAAAAGGGCACTTTCTCAACAAAAGGAGGTTCGTTCGTTCTGAAAATCTTCCCCCTCCCCCCTCCCTCCCACCCCGGCTACAGGCCTGAGGAGCCAACATACAAAACATACTCTTTTTTTGTGAATTATGACCTTCCGCTCGATGGGTGATCAAGGACGCATGTTCAAAGATATCACAATTTATCAACACTTTGCCGCAAACATTCCAATTAGCGAAATTAACAAAAGACAGACGGGATTCAAGACAGGAGGGAACAGGACACATAGCATTTCATTGAGCGTGTTGATGGATTAATCACAACCAAACTAAAGGATCATTAATCAGAGACTAAACTGGTTTCTTGAGACCAACAGAATCCTCTCCCCTGACCAAAGCGGCTTCCGAAAACGTCGCAATACCCTAGACCAGTTAATTACGCTCGACACCGCTATCCAGGAATCCTTTGCAAAAAAGGAACACCTTATTGCCATATTTTTTGACCTTGAGAAAGCATTCGACACTACTTGGAAATACGGCATTACCCGCAAACTTCACACCATCGGCCTCAAGAGGCCATCTCCCATCTTTATTCAAAACTTTCTCTCATCCAGGCGGTTCCAAGTTCGTATTGGCCACACCCTCTCCAACCCGTACCCCCAAGAAGAGGGCGTCTCCAAGGCAGCATCCTCTCTCCCACTCTCTTCAACCTGAGCATCAATGACATCGCGGATAACCTTGGCCCCAACATCAAATGTACCCTATATGTGGATGGCTTCACCATCTTCTACTCCTCCCCTAGCTTTCCTATTGTTGAAAGTAGGCTCCAAACCAGCCTCGACCTGCTGCAAGACTGGAGCAACAAAAACGGTTTTAAATTCTCCAAAGACAAGACAGTCTGCATGCACTTTTGTCATTTCAACAACCTCCACCCCAACTTGAACTTTGTGCTCAATGGAAATCGCATCCCAAAAGTTGAACACAACAAAGTTCCTGGGTCTAACTCTAGACCCTAAGCTTACCTACAAGCAACACATCACCAACCTGAAACTGAATTGCAACAAGCTCCCTCAACCTCCTCAGACTCCTCTCCAACACCACTTGGGGTGCGAACCGCTTTGCTCTCCTCAAAACTTTCAGGCTCACCATTCGTGCCAAGCTTGACTACGGCAATATTGTCTACTGTGTCGCTCACAACTCATACCTCAACCACATCAACACCATCCAAAATGAAGCCTTCAGGCTTTGTCTAGGTGCTTACAGGACCTCCCCAATCACCAGCCTTCATGTTGAAGCCAACGAACCTTCCTTTCTACTTAGATGTAGAAAGCTTAGCCTATCCTATGCTTTTAGGGTCCTCATCAACACCCAGAACCCTGTTTACAACCTCATTAGGTACCCCAATTTCTCCACCCTCTTTGATAGGACTAAAACCCTATCCCCTTCCCTCAGCTTACGCATTAAATTATACCTCTTCCATCTCGGCATCAACCCCACCACTCTCGGCACCTTCTCCTGGCCCACTTTTCCTCCTTGGGCCACCCCCCTCCCTTCTGTCCACCTGGGCCTCTCCACTCATCACAAAGCTCAAACCCATCCTAACCTCTTCATCAATCTCCACAACCAAGTCAAAGACCAACTCTCAAATTACACCTCCATCTATACTGATGGGTCCAAGAAGGGCAACAAGACAGCTGCTGCTGCGGTCATCCAAGACATCACCCTCAGTAGCAGACTTCCCGACTACTCATCCATCTTTTCAGCTGAGGTTAAGGCCATTCTCCTTGCCCTCAACTTTATTAAAAACTCCCCGCTCAGCCACTTTGTTATTTTCTCCGACTCAAAGGCTGTTTTTACTTCTTTACTCAACCTTAAATGGGATAACCTCACATGCCACCTCCTCCGCAAACTCCTTTCTCCCACCCTCTGCAGGAAAAGTATTCTTTTTTTCTGGATACCCAGTCATGTTGGCATCTCGGGTAATGACAGAGCTAATGCAGCCGCTAAGCTTGCCCTCACCCTCCTCCCTGCCCCTTTTCCCAAAACCCTCTCTGACATCAAACCGCTCATCGCTTCCCTTGTTTGGGACCGCTGGCAAACCTCATGGAAGTCCCAAATTGATAACAAACTCCA
This sequence comes from Chiridota heheva, assembly GCA_020152595.1. NCBI lineage: Eukaryota > Metazoa > Echinodermata > Holothuroidea > Apodida > Chiridotidae > Chiridota > Chiridota heheva. The sequence continues at coordinate 25,074 of JAIGNY010004473.1, forward strand.
TGTCATCCAGCCCACAATTCCGATCAAAGCCACCATCAACAACCTCTCTCGTATTGACAACGTTTATATTACACGTCTTAGAATTGGTCACACTCATCTCACCCACTCCCACCTCCTTATTGGCTCCCCCCAACCCCTCTGCAACAATTGCCATTGCACCCTCACAATCCATCACGTTCTCCTTGCTTGCCCCCTGTACAACCTTCCCAGAGCCTTCCTCGCTCCCTACAACTCAATTGCTGAGTTCTTCCAGAAAAATCCTGCGGATAAAATTATCTCCTTCCTTCATCATGCCTCCCGCTACGACCATATTTAATTCTCCTCTTTCACCCCCTCTCTACTTTGTTTTTGTTTCAATCATGCACCTCCCCTCACGATCACAGCTTTCTGACCTTTTGTCCTTAAATTTCTCTCATCCTCTCCCTGTTTCCTTTACTTCCTACCTCTAGAATGATCTGACCTCTCAGGCACAATTTGACCTTCAAACAAACAAACAAACAACCAAACTAATCATAGACAGTATGGAAATAGTCAAGGGGCCCATCAATCATGGGAGGAGAGGAGGGGAGTGAGGAAGGAGGGGAGACCATCAACCAAATTCTGTTATGAATCCCCTCACCCGTTTACAAATTCAGTGGCGTTAGAAGCGAGGACGATACATGGATCATTTCCGTTGTTATTATTTTTTATTGGGGGGCAAGTATTTTCGGCCCTCAATAACGAAGTTCTGTATGGTGAATTTAGTTTGAAGGAACTCAAATTCCTTTCATATTTAGTTTTTCCAAAGTGTACATGAATAGGTCGACACAAAGACAAATTTGAAACATTCTGGATGTAGCATAAGCACTGGTTAACAACGTAGTTTGATCTCGCTGGATCGACTTTCAAGTGCATCCATTTCCCGTATCTCAACGTATACGGGCCTGGCTTTGTCCAAAGAAATTCTATTCTAATTTTCTAACTGTCGTAATTGCAAATTTGATATTAAAAGAAAAGGGCCATCAGCAATTTTCAGGCCGATTGAAGTTGAATCAATTTTAGTCGCGGTAGGGAGGGGAAATTGCGCTTTCAGCTATACCCAGGGGAGGTGGAAGGAATTCAGGCCAATGAGGGTAGAAAATTTGTTACGGGCACTTTTTTTATTACAAATTTTTAATGAGGATTTGAAACAGGAAAAATGAGCCTTCTATCTTCCATTTCAAATATTATAAATACCTGCAATTCGTAAGTTGTAATTCTGTTATGGATTAATTCTGTCCTCTGCTCATCTTGCACGCAGGGGTATAACTAGACATCGATCGTAGGGGGTGTTAGACAAATTTGTTTGACAAAGAATAAATCCGGACAATTTAGAATAGTTTTTCTGTCTAAATAAATCTATAAAAGTATAAGGCTACAATTTAGATTTAAAAAAACGATCTACATATCAAAGTCTTCCGCATGAAACGTAGACGGGCAATGAAACCAAGAACACTTGATTAACGGGGGCAACCCCTATCCTTCTCCTCACGGGGACAATGGAGGCAAGAATTGGGCCCTCCATTTCATGAGAGCAGCGGGTCAAGAAGGGCATTTGTGATATTTATTTTAGGCGTTATTTTCGCCCTTGCTATAAAGTAATGGTTGTGATGCTCAAAACTCTTTTTTATGCTTTGAAATGGCTGTTTTGTATATAAAAACTGTTATTTCTCATCATTTGTGCTTTTTCACTTTCAGGTGCATGCATACCCAAAGTTTTACAACCATGCTGCCCTCTTCTTGAATCCCTCCTTGCCTATTTCACGTGCTGAGTCGTACCAGAATGAAACCCATGAAACTTTAATTTCTCTGCTGAATTAATTTGTTGCATCCATGTGTGTTTATGAGTCTATATGTAAGTCACTGTATCACATGTCATGGTCTTCTCTCCTGTAGATACCTTTGAGACTGGAGTTGAGGTGTGTGAATTGCACCCCAGGCTACATCATGGACGTCCTGGGGGAGGGCGCCCCGATATTAACGAGTTTGGACATATACCACAATGGTATATGTGCATTCAGCATGTTACACTCAGCCACCAGATCCTTGCCCCATCTGACGTCCCTCGTGGTGTTTGGGTGTGATTTACCGGACGGACCAGCAGGCAGCAGTGCTGTGTTTGAGGATCTTCTGCACTGCTGTCTGAAATACGCACCGAGATTAGAGGACATCACGTAAGTACTGGTCATTTATTGATAAAGGATCGATTAAAACTACTGATCGCAATTTATTTAGTTGTGATATAATCAATACTGACAGTAATTATCTGTTATTTAATTAATGCTATAGTATTGGTAAAGTATTAATCAGGACTACTGGATCTGGTTATTTATGGATAAAGGATAACTTAAAACTACTAGATACACTAGGATTAAGTTATGATATAATAAATTATTTGCACTAAGGTTACAGTAATTAATTTATATTAAACTGTAATGAAAAATGGAAACTAAGAGATTTAAATGCAGTAATATTGATATAATAGTAAATGATGTGCTTGTGGGTGAGGATATAAATGTGGGATAAAGAGGACAAATAATAATTTATGGTTCATTTAAAAATAAAGGCAGCAAAGTTTAGTATATTATATTGTTAAACTAATGGTATGACCTGTAGACTAAAGGAATAATGAAAAAATAATTGAATATTAATTTAATAGTAAATAATGTGTTTGTGTGTAAGGGTATGTGGTTTAAGAACATTAAACTCAGGTGGAATAAAGAGGTAAATAAATGAAAATTAAAACAAAGCAATGCATGCTTTATATAATAAAACAGCAAAACTGCATTTTATAGCTTAGTCCTATATAAATATTTTATAAGTAAAACAAATAGTTGTAGCTTTATTGTTAATAATCTCATTTGTGGGAGACAAAAAAATGGGGGAAAATACGACAAATTATTTTTAAAATAACAATTCTAATTATTTATAAATAACATAACTTTATTACATTAAGAAATATAAGTTTCAAAATAAGTTAATAGCTCAATTTCCTTGAAACAACAGATAATCATAAAAGGGCATTTTTTGTAGGCATATCCCAACTGCTGGTTTGATCAATTCACTCGTGGTAACCAGCTGCGATCATTACAAACGTTAATAAGAGAAAGCGATAAATTATAGTAGAGTCGTATAAGAGATGTTTTTATTCACAAAATTCAAATTATAGTTTGGTTAGATTAAGCACAGAAATATCAAGCACACTCCCTGCTGAAGATACATTTTGGCGGTCTTTTAATTAAAAAGATTTTAGACAAATTTGAAGAGACAAATTAAAGAGAGTGATAATTTTATCATTGGATTAACAATTATATTGTAATAGGATTTTGGTAGCCTCCAATTAACGATTATAGCTTTGATACAGGCATTGAAAATGAAAATGTTATGTTAAACAAACATAAACAATGAAAAATAAGAAATGGTATGAAAAATGTATTCTAATGAACTGAACATAACGTTCACAACCGGCAATTAGACACCCCCACCACAGACACACCCACCCACACAGACACCCACACACATTCAATTTCTCCCTGTTGAATTGCACCAGTACAAACACCAATGATTCACGATCTATGTCTTAGATTGAGTGCACACAAGTTGTAAGGTTTAATAATCGATAACAGATGGACTTTTAAAATAACTTTAAATCTAAGCTATTCATCTTGTCAAGTTCAGTCACAGTGACCCCCCCCCTCCCATTCCTCCTCCACCACCCCTTAATATAGCCTGTCCTCCTGAAAGGTTATTTATCATACCACTTATTATATCCACTTTAAGGCAATCTGAATATAACCCTTTAATATTTCTTTAAACCCAGGGCGAGAATCTCACAAAAATAACTCTGGTGTATTTTTATTCAAACAAAACGATGGTGGGACTTTAATGCATGTGCTAAATGGAATTGAAATTAAATACAGAACGTACTGTTCTAAAGAGATTAGAAAAATGAAAAAAGACATGTACCCTGTCGTTAGCGGGTATAGCATTGCTTGCAGAGATGATGTAGAGGACTCAGAAGAGCCAGTCATGTAGGGTGCAATGGACCCAGCATAGTATTTTCTTTTCTCCAACTCGATCTTTAAGCATGATGAGATATTGGGGGTTACAGTGAAGACCCCCAAACTCTTGTTTGATTAGACACGGATACACCCCTTCAACAATAACAGTAGGGCTTATACGTGATTAACAAGCAAAGGATTTACATGTATTCATACACCACGCATAATCTGATAATATTTCAAACTTTGCGTATTAATTCCTTCACATAATCACATATAGACGTGAAATGGATGGTCAATGCTGCTATATGCCAGATCTCAGAGAATTAGAAAAGCACGTGTGAACTTGGCATCGTACCAATAAATCCATTCATTGATAACAAAGAATGCAGTGCGTGGGTGTGTCACGTATGGCGTGTTGTGATTGGCTGAGAGTTTGTTTACTATTCATGGACGGTGAAAGTGACCTTGTGATTGTGTTCGACGAAAAGAAAATGTTGATGATTTAATAATATAATCTTAAGAATGCAGAGACCAGACAGTAAAAATTGATGAAGGTTTGTCTTCATTGAGTGCTTAAGGAACGGGCTGAACAGGTAAAAAATATTCCTTGCCCTCTCTCCCCCCTTTCCATTGAAATTTCGGTCCCCCTCTCCCCTTTCCATGGAAATTTCGGTCCCCCTCTCCCCTTTCCATGGAAATTTTGGTGTTGTCAGAAAACTATAGAAATGTTTGCATAATAACAACAAGCATGCCCTGATACGATTCTCAAAAAATGATTTATATTGTGATTCTATTAATATTTCAGATTAGGTCAGTGATGATGGCTATTTTAATCTGTTGCATAAATGAATATTTAATATAAAGGCCTTTTTTGTATAATTTCACTTGATAATATGAATATAGTTTGGTCTTGAAATACTGTATACGACCGTTAAAGGATGTAAACATCAAGTCAAAGTCACAACACCGATTGTTTATATTCTATATTAAGCCTTCCTGTCCTTGTTGTCCTTTGTTATCGATCAGGTTTTACCAGTGCAAAAATGTTCCAGATGTTGTCCGTGAAAGCAATGCTACCCTACGAGGATTATTGCGCTCTAGGAAAGACGTTAAAGGTATGTCATCAATTTGATCTCTCATTGGAGGAATTCTTGTTCATCATAAAGCGTCTCTTACTTTCCAAAGCAATTGTTTTTTGTTTTGTTTTCATTTCAAGTGGTTCCCCTATCTTAATGCTATTCTGATTGCTGTTCATGGTACCCATCAAAGCATATATGCACGTGTGTGATTCATGGCAAAGAATGGTAGGCATATATTGGCATATACGGCATATGTTTGAAGCGTCCAAACATTAATTGCTGAAATAGTGCAAACAATTAAGAAAACCCATTGCAAGCATCTTTCCCACCTGGTATCTATGCAATGCAAAGGTGAAAGATATTATACAAAAATTTCAAATGAAAGTTGAGTGTATCATATAGAGATATACTGAAACAAGCAAATTTAAGCTTTCTTTATAAATGTCAAAATTAGAACATGAATTGTTTGACAGCTTAATATATAATTTGACATTGGAGATCATCATACGTGCTGTATTTTTATTTGGCGTGCCTGGGAGGGGAAGGGGGGGGGGGGAGGAGGCGGAACTTCCTCAAGGTGACTAGGCTACTACCCCCAGTGACGCCACTGTGAAATACTTAACAGCCTGAGAGCTCTTAACATGATGCGCATTCCTTAAGTAAACAACAATCATATAAATATGCGATGCAATGACGGAACCATGTGTCCTTGTTTAGTCCTGTCCACGCTGCCGATCATGATGTCTCCCGATTAGGAGATCGAAGCATGCGCAGTGAACGGGATATAAACCGTTTAAAAAATATGCAGCCGTTAAGTAATATCATACTGTACTGTGTATGTATTTTTTTATTAGGTAGTGAATGTAAGGACCGCTTCAGGGGAGGCCGATTCAGAGAGGAGAGAGGGGCAGGGAGGGGGGGGGGGGAAGGCCTATCAGTCTGAAAGAGGTCCTAAAATAAGGAACCAAAAAAGTTCCTTAAATTAGGAACTTTTCGTGTCATTGACATCGTCATTTGGTAATATTTCCCATAATGCTTTGCTATACTAACGTTAAAGTTTTATGTAGTGTTTTAATTTTCAAATTCGAAATACCTCTGTAAAAAATGTCTTTGCCCGACAAAACTCAGTGATAACTATTCATTGCTTTCATGGCTAGATATTGTCCACTCTGTTTTATATTTTCACCACGCCATTTGTGAAATATGAGGGAAAATCAGGAAGACAACTAGGCTTCTTAGCACAAACAGACGAAACAGTCATTTTGAAAATTCAAATATTTGTAACAGCATAATGTTGTCGTTGAGATGGCAGATTCTAAGGAATAAAATTACAAATCACAATATCTTTGAATCTATGACAAATTGGTCTCTCACTTAATCTTTCTGCATGTTCTGTATACATTTGTATCACAAAATATGAACAGCACGGCTGCAGGATTTTGATAAGCCCAGGCATTTTACAGGTTCCTTAGAATAGGACCTCTCACCAGCCTGGTCCATGCTCCCGATTGGGAGATCTCCTGATAGGGAGATCGAGACATCAAGCGCAGTGACCATAATTTAAACAAATGCTATTAGGTTCAGTTGTTATGTTTTTTTTGCTTTCAAATTATGCTTTTAAAGTTGCATACTTTAAATGACATTGAAAATGATATTTTTGGAACTTAAACATTGAGCTTTTGCTGGCGACTAAAATTTTAAAATCTGCTTTTCAGAAGCTATTGAAATGAATTTTTACAGATTACTTTTAAATTCTCTGGTGAAAAGCAAATTTGCGTTGGTAAAAATGGAAAAAATAATTTCATCTTCTGTTGCACAAATAGAATTTGAATATTTTGCATGCAAAAATACCTTTGGTTTAAAACTCTTTTACTGTTATGCATTTCTTTAAAGAGATTTGAATTTGGAAAGATGCATTGTGGGTTATGACACGAAATTTCCGATTGGGAAATCTTCCAATCGGGATCGTGGACCGGACTGCTCACGGACTGCCTACGATAACTGCACTTATACCATGAGATATTTCATAAGTTATGGTATATGATACATCATGCCACGTGATCAGATTGTATTGATTGATTGGCTGGTGGTCAAAATACTTCAATGCTCTTTTGACCGTCTGACGTTGGCGCTGGCCGTGAACCCTTAAGTTCAAAACTCAATGTATATAAGCTGCTCTCGTTTAAACAAGTATATATCTGTATGTGGGTATCTACTACCTTTTGACTTTGGGCTCAAAAAGGAGCCAATACCTAATTTGATCCCCAAGTGGAATTTATCTCATAAGTCATGGGAAACTATATAAGATCTTTCTTTCAGAAAACGTCACGAAAATTCCCCAAACTTCACCGTTTGGTACAACATTGACTCCAAATGCTATGTTTTTATCACAGGTTTGAATGAGAAGTAATTTCCATGTGGTCGTTCCTCCGACCCAGTGATGGTGTTTTGAGAGGGGAGGCAACCACTGCCCTGGTATTTTTCTTTCCCCTATGACTTAATCACTAATAGTCAGTTTTTGACCGAAAATGATATTTTTAGACAAAAAGAAATCTTAAATTCAGTGGACCGCAAATTTTCAAATTTGGACCACAATTCTTCAATTTTGCCCTCGGTCTTTAGTTTTGTTGACCGAAAATCTGCAAGTTTCTACCAAGCATTTGCAATTTTGGACCACAACTCTTCAACATTTGAAAAATAATATTCAACTTTTCCATTACAGACAGGGTCGTAACCGGAAAGGGGGGGGGGGGGTGCAGGGGAGGGGGTTGGTACCGAAAAAGGAGAAGCTCCTTCACTCTCGATTAAATTAGACTTAATATTTTTCTTTTTAATTATATTGCAAAACATCCTGATCAACGTGGAATATGTGCGCTGGTGAAAATATTTATAATTAACAACAACAACACAATTTGAAACATTTGCACTTATTATAGATATTTTAGTCAAACACCAATGGTTGCTGTTATGTTGATGTAGACATTCAAAATTGGAAAACGGCATTATGGGTAATGGTTGCAAAATATCTCCTAAGTGATATCCCGATTTTGAAACATGCACTAGACTTTGTTTTAATATAATGATTATTCTGAAGTATATCCATTGTTAGTTCTAAAAAGATGTGCTACAGATAAAGCAACTATTATTGGTGCGTAAAGTATCTTTAATTTATACATTCCGTCCTGTCGAACACAAAGAACGCACAGAGGCAGATTTACATGAAATAATTATGCAAAATTCCTGAACTTTGCAGCTGTCTAACCTTTTGTTCTTGAATTTCTCTCATTCTCCCCCTGTTTGCTTTCCTTCCTACCTCTAGAATGATCTGACCTCTCAGGCACAATTTGACCCTCGTTGTTGTGGTGCCGTTGAGCCCTCATCAAACAAACAAACAAACAAAGCCCCAAAACGGATACCAAAGAGGACCCTAAAGATTGCGGTGCCCGATAGGGATGGTGTAGGTGCAAATTACACCACAACAAACAATGGTTAACAAGATGGAAGTTCTAATAAAGGAGAAAAATGAAACACCAACAGTCAAGCTATACAGCGATGTGCGAAAATTGATGGCTAGAGTTAAATGCACATGGATGCATGCAAATTGGTAGACTTCTAAAGGTTCGATCAATTTTGGATACATTTTGTGAAAATGTTCCAAAAATAGAAGGAAATTTTCCGAAAATTGAGGGATATTTCCCAATATGACGCAAAATTTGGAGGAAACTGAAAATGCCAGTGCAATTGTTCTTGCTAGTGAGCGGGAAATTTTAGGAGTTGTTGCCTGTAGGACCATTTCTACACCCCTAGAATTAGTACGGTCCTCTGCGTGACGCCTTTCAATTGAATTGTCGAGATCCGCTAAGCAGATATATGGCGTCACCAAGGCACGCAAAGTCATTTCCTGGATAGATATATGGCATCGCCAAGGCATGCAAAGTCATTCCCTGGATATATATATGGCGTCGCCAAGGCATGCAAAGTCATTCCCTGAATAGATATATGGCATCGCCAAGGCACGCAAAGTCATTCCCTGGATATATATATGGGGTCGCCAGGGCATGCAAAGTCATTCCCTGGATAGATATATGGGGTCGCCAGGGCATGCAAAGTCATTCCCAGGATAGATATATGGCGTCGCCAAGGCAGGCAAAGTCATTCCCAGAATAGATATGTGGCGTCGCCAAGGCCCGCAAAGTCATTCCCTGGATAGATATGTGGCGTCGCCAAGGCAGGCAAAGTCATTCCCTGAATAGATATATGGCGTCGCCAAGGCATGCAAAGTCATTCCCTGGATACATATATGGCGTCGCCAAGGCATGCAAAGTCATTTCCTGGATAGATATATGGCGTCGCCAAGGCATGCAAAGTCATCCCTGGATACATATATGGCGTCGCCAAACCATGCAAAGTCATTTCCTGGATAGATATATGGCGTCGCCAAGGCTTGCAAAGTCATTCCCTGGATAGATATGTGGCGTCGCCAGGGCATGCAAAGTCATTCCCTGGATAGATATATGGTGTCGCCAAGGCATGCAAAGTCATCCCTGGATATATATATGGCGTCGCCAAGGCATGCAAAGTCATTCCCTGGATAGATATATGGCATCGCCAAGGCATGCAAAGTCATTTTCTGGATATATATATGGCGTCGCCAAGGCATGCAAAGTCATTCCCTGAATAGATATATGGCATCGCCAAGGCATGCAAAGTCATTCCCTGGATACATATATGGCCTCGCCAAGGCATGCAAAGTCATTCCCTGGATAGATATGTGGCGTCGTCAAGGCATGCAAAGTCATTCCCTGGATATATATATGGCGTCGCCAAGGCATGCAAAGTCATTCCCTGAATAGATATATGGCATCGCCAAGCCATGCAAAGTCATTCCCTGGATACATATATGGCGTCGCCAAGGCTTGCAAAGTCATTCCCTGGATAGATATATGGCGTCGCCAAGGCACGCAAAGTCATTCCCTGGATATATATATATGGCATCGCCAAAGCACGCAAAGTCATTCCCTGGATAGATATGTGGCGTCGCCAGGGCATGCAAAGTCATTCCCTGGATAGATATATGGTGTCGCCAAGGCATGCAAAGTCATCCCTGGATATATATATGGCGTCGCCAAGGCATGCAAAGTCATTCCCTGGATAGATATATGGCATCGCCAAGGCATGCAAAGTCATTCCCTGGATATATATATGGCGTTGCCAAGGCATGCAAAGTCATACCCTGAATAGATATATGGCATCGCCAAGGCATGCAAAGTCATTCCCTGGATACATATATGGCGTCGCCAAGGCATGCAAAGTCATTCCCTGGATAGATATGTGGAGTCGCCAAGGCATGCAAAGTCATTCCCTGGATATATATATGGCGTCGCCAAGGCATGCAAAGTCATTCCCTGAATAGATATATGGCGTCGCCAAGGCATGCAAAGTCATTCCCTGGATAGATATATGGCGTCGCCAAGGCATGCAAAGTCATTCCCTGGATAGATATGTGGCGTCGCCAAGGCATGCAAAGTCATTCCCTGGATAGATATATGGCGTCGCCAAGGCTTGCAAAGTCATTCCCTGGATAGATATATGGCGCCGCCAAGGCACGCAAAGTCATTCCCCGGATATATATATATGGCATCGCCAAAGCACGCAAAGTCATTCCCTGGATAGATATGTGGCGTCGCCAAGGCATGCAAAGTCATTCCCTGGATAGATATATGGTGTCGCCAAGGCATGCAAAGTCATCCCTGGATATATATATGGCGTCGCCAAGGCATGCAAAGTCATTCCCTGGATAGATATATGGCATCGCCAAGGCATGCAAAGTCATTCCCTGGATAGATATATGGCGTCGCCAAGGCATGCAAAGTCATTCCCTGGATAGATATATGGCATCGCCAAGGCATGCAAAGTCATTCCCTGGATACATATATGGCATCGCCAAGGCATGCAAAGTCATTCCCTGGATAGATATATGGCATCGCCAAGGCATGCAAAGTCATTCCCTGGATAGATATATGGCGTCGCCAAGGCATGCAAAGTCATTCCCTGGATAGATATATGGCGTCGCCAAGGCATGCAAAGTCATTCCCTGGATAGATATATGGCGTCGCCAAGGCATGCAAAGTCATTCCCTGGATATATATATGGTGTCGCCAAGGCCCGCAAAGTCATTACCTGGATATATATATATGGCGCCGCCAGGGCATGCATAGTCATTCCCTGGATAGATATATGGCATCCCCAAGGCACGCAAAGTCATTCCCTGGAAATATTTTTGACACCTTATAGTCATAAAAGAAATGTGATTGTCATATGGGTGAAAATGAAAGTAATTAGAAGATATATCAAATAAAGGATTAATTCAGAGGTCAAACAAGTCTATTTGATATAAATGAGGACTTTAAAAGAAACAAAACATTGAAGAAAGCATTCAAAAGTCTTATTCCATTAAGAAGAAGTCTAAGTTTACAGTTTGGTGTCATTCATTTTGTGTAAAAACGACTGTAATCAGACTAGTTGTGATGTCATAGCCTCAGATTCCTCAAAGTCTTTATGTATTTTATTATATTTTGTCCTGCAATTTTGTGGCCTAAAACCATGGAATATGTCAAAAAAGTAGTAAAACTAAATCTAGGAAGGGTATTTATATTATGCCACCTAAAGAAAGGTCAAGGAAAAATAATTCAAGTTGTAAAAAAGTTGAATAAACTTTCTTTAAAATACATTAACAAGTGTTAATAATGTGAGGATGAAGACGCAAACTTTCCATTATAGTAAATTTACTACACAAGTCATTTCTACACCGATACGACAGAGCTATAAAGCTTTCTTCACCATTTTGTTTCTTTTAAAGTCCTGTTTCATATAAGATGGACATGCTTGACCACTGAACTAATCCTTTAAGTTTTAGGCCAGGCCACACCGTGCCGCCACAGTACAGCGTTTAAATTAGTTTTAAAAATCTTATTGAAAAGGATAAACAATGTGAAGGAATGACGATAAAATATTTAAGATTGGTTTTACGGGATATATCTTCTGTCTCACTGCCTCGACAAGTTTAAGATTATTAACATTGCCAGAACCCTTCAGGCATATAACGGGAATTGTATTTACAGCCAGATATGATATTCTTTAAAAAAAGGCGATTAAAAAAGGGGGCGTTTATGAAGGTGTTACATGGTAAAAAGAGAATATTTTGCCAATTTTTAAACAGTCCACATCGAAACTCACTAAATAAATATTTCAAATCGGCTTTAGCAACTTTATGACCAATTTTTCATATCCATGGCTGAACAATAAAATAATAGAATCTACTGATCTAGGGAGGGTAACATGGTCAAAAATGATAATATTTTGCTAATTTTAAAATCGTCTTCTCCCAAACTCACTACAAAAAAATTTCAACCAGTCAATTGGTTCAGCAACTGGCTGACCAATGAAGTATTTAAGCATCAGATTTCTATCATAACCAGATAACAACACTTTTATTCAAATGTGGGATAGAATTTTCCTTTCTTCCTTATGCGAGGGATGCGGCGAGGGACAATTTTGGTAGCAGTTTGATATTATTGGCTCATTCATCACAACTTGTAAGTTTCCACCATGTACAGAAGTTTGTTGGTGTTTGTAGATTCATCAACCAGCAATGAGTTGGCGTAGGGGTTGGAGAAGGGGTGGGGGTACACTGTTAAATATAATAATAAAAATCAACAGTTGGGAGAAGATTTACTCAACATTCAAGGAAGTGTATTTCCCCAACTCTTGGGTAAAAAAATTTAACCAACAGTTGGGTTTTGATTTTACCTATTTTACTTGGTTAATATTTGCCCAACTGTATAGCTTGCTGAATAGATGCCTAATGTTGGGTAAAAAGTGAACCAATTACGTGGCATATTTACTAGCAAGCTGGGCATTAGATCATCCTGTAATAATGACATCCATGGAAGATAATTTTTTTGTTTAAAGCATCTTATTTAGAAAGTTTGTTTGACTGTTTGATTTCAAAAAAGTGTATCGTTTTACATACGTCAGGCCAGGACTCATGATGTAGGCCTAGAGAGTAAGTTAGTAAACGATAGGCTTAGGCCTATCCCAATGACTAACAGCTATTGACACAGTAATCTGGTAATGCTATGAATTACATATCGGCTTAGCCTATACTCTACGTGTACGTTTAGCCTAACGTAGGCCTGTAATGGCCAAAGGTTTACCGACTTTCTCTCTTTGCGTAAGCTGACATCATGAACCCAGGCCTGATGAATATGAAACGTTATATTTCTTAATCAAACAAACTTTCTCAATGAGGTACTTTGAACATAAAATTATTACCTTCCATGGATGCTCATTTCAGAAATAATTGTTCCCCAGCTAGCCAGTAAACTTTCGACTTTGAATTTTTATGCCTGTCTGCAATGCAGCGACATGTAAGCGCGAACATCTTTGGTTTCAACCTGACAACCATTTGTATAAACAACATTTAAACCAATTGTTGAGTAAACAAAACAATGTGATTTACCTTTTTCTGGTAAAATAATTTTAATCGCTTTTCTGCACATATATTTGGGCAATATTCGAGCAAAAGATTTGAGAAATGTCTTTAACCAACAAAAATTTGACCCAGTGTTTTAATAGTGTAGATATGGCTGCATCATTTCCAAAAGTCAAAAGTCATCGGTTAATTTTTCAGTTATCAATTGGAATCTATCCTAAAATGGCATAGATTTTGGTTCAAAATTGGGAATTACAGGGGCAAATTGTATCTTTTTTATTCAAAATTTCAAATAAAAAATGGGAATAATTCAGTGTAAATTTACATAGAAAACGAAACATAACCTTTGCAAAGAGGACATACCCTGAACCTTCTTTTAGTCTACCAATGACCACGACTACAACTAAAAAGAAGCCAGCAGGGGTCGATTACATCAGTAACTCTAGCAGTCGAGTGGTACTAAATTAAGGGCTCTCGACAAGTGAAAATATATCCCCACTTGACTCAGTCCTTCAATTTAATTTATTTATTTTTCTTGATGTCTCGTTGTTTGCATGTTCGGAAATGTTCTCACCTGTTTCTCTCTCTCTCTCTCACAGTGTATAGCGACGACGATTACGGCGATAGGATTCTTGACCGCATAACTTTTGCCTGGGTAAGTTAAATATTTGCAGTTGGTTGAAAAGGTCGTATTTCGTGATTGATAGTACGAAACTGGCGACTTTTGTCAGCCCCCTTTGGAAAGGTGCCCCTTTCTGAAAATGAAATCCCCTTTTACTTTAATTTGTTGTTTTAGGCTCACTTATTCTATATATCTACAGCTTGGGATGAGGGAACACGGTACAGTATCTCAAGAACAATACACTGGATTCTTGTCATATATGGTGCACAGATAGCCCATGATCTGTAGATGTGCCCTTTTGTTTTTGATGGTGATGTCATGCATATTAATGAGTATGCAGGGCTTCATCTTAATATCTTGAAATGCTCTTATTTTAACAATCACATGTCTGTTTTGTTTTATATTCGATATATTTATGTTAGCTGGTGTCCACGTGTGCATGGTATAAAAATGTTAAAATTCATCTGTATGACTTGGAAAGCACCCATATGACGTCATGCCCGCCGTCCCCACACTCGAAAGCTTCCCACACTGCTGTACATCATAAAATCAAAGACTTTAAAACAACAAACAAGTTTGCGAAGAGTTCAGTCATATTAAAATCCTGCAGAACTTTCAACTAAAAACGAGAAATACGCACCAATGAAGGTCTACGTGCAGATGAGTTCAGTCATATTAAAATCCTGCAGAACTTTCAACTAAAAACGAGAAATATGCACCAATGTAGGCCTACGTGCAGATGAGTTCAGTCATATTAAAATCCTGCAGAACTTTCAACTAAAAACGAGAAATACGCACCAATGTAGGTCTACGTGCAGATGAGTTCAGTCATATTAAAATCCTGCAGAACTTTCAACTAAGAAGAAATATGCACCAATGTAGGCCTACGTGCAGATGAGTTCAGTCATATTAAAATCCTGCAGAACTTTCAACTAAGAAGAAATACGCACCATTGTAGGCCTTCGTGCAGATGAGTTCAGTCATATTAAAATCCTCCAGAACTTTCAACTAAGAACGAGAAATACGCACCAATGTAGGATAAGTTCAGTCATATTAAAAGATGAGCTTAGATTATATTAAAAAAATCCTGCAGAACTTTCAACTAAAAACGAGAAATACGCACCAATGAAGGTCTACGTGCAGATGAGTTCAGTCATATTAAAATCCTGCAGAACTTTCAACTAAAAACGAGTTATATTAAAATCCTCCAAATATGCACCAATGTAGGCCTACGTGCAGATGAGTTAAGTCATATTAAAATCCTGCAGAACTTTCAACTAAGAACGAGAAATACGCACCATTTTAGGCCTTCGTGCAGATGAGTTCAGTCATATTAAAATCCTCCAGAACTTTCAACTAAGAACGAGAAATACGCACCAATGTAGGCCTACGTGCAGATGAGCTTAGTTATATTAAAATCCTGCAGAACTTTCAACTAAGAACGAGAAATACGCACCAATGTAGGCCTTCGTGCAGATGAGTTCAGTCATATTAAAATCCTGCAGAACTTTCAACTAAGAACGAGAAATACGCACCATTGTAGGCCTACGTGCAGATGTGTATATAATTATATCAAAAGTAAAAGTACTTTTAACTTCATGTATTCTCATGATTTGTCTTTCCATTTTTTTACTTCAGCTCAAGTAGCAATTAAAAGAGAATTTGTTTTCTATACTATCATCATAAACAATATGCTGTTGGATCATATATGCATGTGTGAGGGAGGGGGCTGTATGAAATATTGAACAAAAAATGGTTTGCACGTTTTTAAGTTAAGCATGAGTGTTGCTATCCAAGTAACATCTTTTGCTTGAAGTCTCCATAATCACTGGCTGTATTATTGTCATTCTATGTCCCGGAGGGGAAGACTCCCCCCCTTCCTTCCTTACAATGGCGGTGATGGCAATTTTTCTTTGATAAAATTCAACCATTTCCATTAAAATCACTCGCAGAATAAATGGGTGCTAAAGCCTTTAGGATTGTTCCTTTTTTTTTGGTTCGCATGCGAAGCATTATGGGAACCTATATAATGGCAATTACGTCCATCCGGCTGTCCGGCCGTCCACAGATTTGTCCTGAGATTTCCTCAGAAATGTTAAAGTTTTTTGAGAATTCTTCAGAAAATGTTAAAGTTTCTTCAGAGTTCCTCAGAAAAAGTTAAAGTTTCTTCAGATATCCTTATGGAAGGTTAGAATTTCCCTAAAAAATGTTAAAGTTTTTCATAGATACTTAAGACAGGATTAAAGACTAGTTTCCTTAAAAAGTCGACAAAACATTTGATATTTTCTTAGAAGATAACTGTAAACTGATATAATTTTCCAATATTCTTCAGACATCCTCAAGTCTCTCTTGTAGCACTTGAGATTTAAAATGCTTAAAATTATTCAAAATATTTGGGCCCCAACAGTTGTATCAGGCATGATTATTAAACTCCACCTTTATTATTGTGCTCATTTGCATAAAGTTGCTACAATATATGACCTGACCAGACTTTTTTATTTAGTATGCTTAGTCAGGGAGTGTGACAGGATGTGATTGCATATGGCCATAGGGAGGGTGCCATGTGGGACATGGATGAGGGCCATATGATATAATATTTACCATGTTGTATACACCAAGGGCCGGTACCGGTGGATGGTATGGGGCCTTAAAACTTAACCTTCCCTTATCCTTCCACCAAACGGAAGTTACTCCCATCTTATGTTTCTGGTGTAATGTCGGCTAAATTTGTTGTGCTGCTGCAGTAGCGCGCCAACGCGAGTCTGGGTAATAATAACTGATGTGTTTAAGGTTATAATGAAAGCGATATATTTCAAAAAGGCCTTGTTCTTTGTTCGGTCATATCGACATGGAACTCTTGCGCTATGATGTGTGATGTATCCCTGGGAATGTAATAATGGCATGGGGCGCAGAGTTGTGTGTCATGTCGAGTGATAGTCATTAAATTAGGGTGCGTGTTTGTACCATGTTAAAAGTACAGGTATGCCTACTAAGAGATCGTGAGATTGAATCGAGATAATTTACAGATTTAACTTAAGAGCTTTGAAAGTTTGAAGGATCTTTTTCAGTTAAAGATCGAGGCTTGCATTTTATGTCGGGAAAATATTATGGTTATAACCTCGTAAGAAAATAATGTTTCCAAAGTAATTACACATTCTTGATAACATGAAAAAATATATGAAAGTATTAAGGGCTGAAACCTAAAGTAGTAATTTTTATATCCCTCAGAATGACAGCGTTTGTCATTGTATTGTGTTTGTCACAGTGCTGTTATGCTTAACCTGGGACCTGTCAGAATATCAGCGTTTGTCATTGTATTGTGTTTGTCACAGTGCTGTTATGCTTAACCTGGGACCTGTCAGAATAGCAGCGTTTGTCATTGTATTGTGTTTGTCACAGTGCTGTTATGCTTAATCTGGGACCTGTCAGAATAGCAGCGTTTGTCATTGTATTGTGTTTGTCACAGTGCTGTTATGCTTAACCTGGGACCTGTCAGAATATCAGCGTTTGTCATTGTATTGTGTTTTGTGTCAGTGCTGTCATGTATTGTGTTTGTGACATTGCTGTTATGCTTAACCTGGGACCTGTCAGAATAGCAGCGTTGTCATTGTATTGTGTTTGTGACAGTGCTGTTATGCTTAACCTGGGACCTGTCAGAATAGCAGCGTTGTCATTGTATTGTGTTTGTCAGTGCTGTTATGCTTAACCTGGGACCTGTCAGAATAGCAGCGTTTGTCATTGTATTGTGTTTTGTCACAACCTGGGTGCTGTTATATGCTTAACCTGGGACCTGTCAGAATAGCAGCGTTGTCATTGTGTTGTGTTTGTCACAGTAGCAGCGCTGTTTGTCACAGTGCTGTTATGCTTAACCTGGGACCTGTCAGAATAGCAGCGTTTGTCATTGTATTGTGTTTGTCACAGTGCTGTTATGCTTAACCTGGGACCTGTCAGAATAGCAGCGTTTGTCATTGTATTGTGTTTGTCACAGTGCTAACCTTATGCTTAACCGTTTGGGACCTGTTATGCTTAACCTGGGACCTGTCAGAATAGCAGCGTTTGTCATTGTATTGTGTTTGTCACAGTGCTGTTATGCTTAACCTGGGACCTGTCAGAATAGCAGCGTTTGTCATTGTATTGTGTTTGTCACAGTGCTGTTATGCTTAACCTGGGACCTGTCAGAATAGCAGCGTTTGTCATTGTATTGTGTTTGTCACAGTGCTGTTATGTTTAACCTGGGACCTGTCAGAATAGCAGCGTTTGTCATTGTATTGTGTTTGTCACAGTGCTGTTATGCTTAACCTGGGACCTGTCAGAATAGCAGCGTTTGTCATTGTATTGTGTTTGTCAGTGCAGTGCTGTTATGTGTTTAACCTGGGACCTGTCAGAATAGCAGCGTTTGTCATTGTATTGTGTTTGTCACAGTGCTGTTATGCTTAACCTGGGACCTGTCAGAATAGCAGCGTTTGTCATTGTATTGTGTTTGTCTGGGACCTGTCAGTGCTGTCATTGTATTGTGTTTGCAGTGCTGTAATTAACCTGGGACCTGTCAGAATAGCAGCGTTTGTCATTGTATTGTGTTTGTCACAGTGCTGTTATGTTTAACCTGGGACCTGTCAGAATAGCAGCGTTTGTCATTGTATTGTGTTTGTCACAGTGCTGTTATGCTTAACCTGGGACCTGTCAGAATAGCAGCGTTTGTCATTGTATTGTGTTTGTCAGTGTCAGAATGCTTAACCTGGGACCTGTCAGAATATCAGCGTTTGTCATTGTATTGTGTTTCACAGTGCTGTAATGCGTAACCTGGGAGTGCTGTTATTGTATTTGTCACAGTGCTTAACCTGGGACCTGTCAGAATAGCAGCGTTTGTCATTGTATTGTGTTTGTCACAGTGCTGTTATGCTTAACCTGGGACCTGTCAGAATAGCAGCGTTTGTCATTGTATTGTGTTTGTCACAGTGCTGTTATGCTTAACCTGGGACCTGTCAGAATAGCAGCGTTTGTCATTGTATTGTGTTTGTCACAGTGCTGTTATGCTTAACCTGGGACCTGTCAGAATAGCAGCGTTTGTCATTGTATTGTGTTTGTCACAGTGCTGTTATGCTTAACCTGGGACCTGTCAGAATAGCAGCGTTTGTCATTGTATTGTGTTTGTCACAGTGCTGTTATGCTTAACCTGGGACCTGTCAGAATAGCAGCGTTTGTCATTGTATTGTGTTTGTCACAGTGCTGTTATGCTTAACCTGGGACCTGTCAGAATAGCAGCGTGTGTCGTTGTGTTTGTCACAGTGCTGTTATGCCTAACCTGGGACCTGGGACATGTATTGGTTTGATGGGGGTGATAGAGAGAAACTTTATTAAAGAAAGACTGAATGAAATATAACTCTTACGTCAGTTAATAACGTGCTTCTCTATTGCTTTTCAGCGGAAACGGAGAGAATTAAGCAAGGATTAAGATGATGAATATTTATCCTGCACCAATGAAGGTGATGAATATTCATCCTGCACCGATGAAGATGATGAATATTCATCCTGCACCGATAAGGATGAAGATCGTGTTTAGCGTGAAGCAAGACAAGAAAAAAAAGGTGCAGTGCAGATCATGCATGGTGAAGGAACCCGGCGAACAAGAACCTCTGAAAGGCGGTCGTGGATGAGCTTTTACGCTTTTTTGTAGATGTTGTTTTTGACAAGCCTTGGCGATTGCAATGCAATGGCATCACAGTTGATGATCATCGTAAATTAAGACTCCTAAACCCAGTTTATAATCATCGTAAATTAAGACTCCTATACCCAGTTTATGATTATTGATACATTTGATCAGCCTAACCGATTCATTTGTATAACTTCGTTTTATAGAATAATTTTTCCTACCAGAGGAATTTGGTAATTTCCAAGAATGTGAGTTTTTGTTGTAAGGTTTGAGCCCAAACCTACGTTACCTTGCAGTTCCTGTTGCATCATTGCATATAAATCAGTGTATTATCATTAAGAATAAGAGGGAGGGGGGGGGGGATTGGGATTTACCCTGGCCGGAAATTAGATTTTTTGTTGTTGAAAATTCGGCTCATTTCCTTATAACATGCTTTTGCACACAGGAAATAAGAACAATTTGTTAAGAAACGGATCGGACATGATCTTCATATATGTTTGATCACAGGCATAAACTAATTACTAGAATTACATGACTTGTGGTAACTTATCAATTTATCCCCAATTACATGACTTGTGGTAACATATCAATTTACCCCCAATTACAGGACTTGTGGTAACTTATCAATTTACCCCCTATTACATGACTTGTGGTAACTTATCGATTCACCCCTATTACATGACTTGTGGTAACCTTAAACATGTAATGCATTTGAACATACACACACTGAAGCTGAGTATATGTTGTGTGGAGTGTATTGTTTGAGTACTTCCTAGAGGCATCTTTTTGATATTGGAAAACTGATGGGCAGAAACCAATTAGATTGTTAACATGATAATAACTACAGGTAAACATGATGGGCAGAAACCAGTTAGATTGTTAACATGATAATAACTGCAGGTAAACATCTGCATCAATGTTTCAAACCTGCAATTGTTATCAGTCTGGTATATGATTAAGTTCCATTGTTACAGTTTTTCTATAAAAAATAACAAATTACAATATTTTGGGAGTTAAACAGATTCATATAATTTATATATATATTGATGTACAGTCACACACTATTGTAAATTATTATACACATTATAAATTATCATAAACATTGTAAATTATTATACACATTGTAAATTATCATACACATTGTAAACTATCATACACATTGTAAATTATCATACACATTGTAAATTATCATACACATTGTAAATTATCATACACATTGTAAATTATCATACACATTGTAAATTATCATACAATAAATAATCATTATTTATACAGTAAGATAATCAAATTGGCAAGACGGTAATTTTATTAACTACTTTGAAAAAACATGCGAGTGAAATACTGACGATACAGCTGATGTCAGATACACAACATGTCAGTGAATCACTGACGATACAGCTGATGTCAGATACACAACTTGTCAGTGAATCACTGACGATGCAGCTGATGTCAGATACACAACATGTGAGTGAATCACTGACGATACAGCTGATGTCAGATACACAACATGTGAGTGAATCACTGACGATACAGCTGATGTCAGATACACAACATGTCAGTGAATCACTGACGATGCAGCTGATGCCAGATACACAACATGTCAGTGAATCACTGACGATACAGCTGATGTCAGATACACAACATGTCAGTGAATCACTGACGATACAGCTGATGTCAGATACACAACATGTCAGTGAATCACTGACGATACAGCTGATGTCAGATACACAACATGTCAGTGAATCAGCTGATGTCGATACAACATGATGAATCACTTATGTCAGCTGATGTCAGATACACAACATGTCAGTGAATCACTGACGATACAGCTGATACAGCTGATGTCAGATACACAACATGTCAGTGAATCACTGACGATACAGCTGATGTCAGATATACAACATGTCAGTGAATCACTGACGATACAGCTGATGTCAGATATACAACATGTGAGTGAATCACTGACATTACAGCTGATGTCAGATACACAACATGTCAGTTAATCACTGACGATACAGCTGATGTCAGATACACAACATGTCAGTGAATCACTGACGATACAGCTGATGTCAGATACACAACATGTCAGTGAATCACTGACGATACAGCTGATGTCAGATATACAACATGTCAGTGAATCACTGACGATACAGCTGATGTCAGATATACAACATGTCAGTGAATCACTGACGATACAGCTGATGTCAGATACATTAATGTATTATTAAACGATTATTAAAGAGTCTCTTCAAAGAATTTTGAGAGTGATATTTGTTAAGTTTGAAGACAGAACAGAGATGTGTTTTTAACTCAACAATTTGCTCAATTTATGTTTGTATATATGATAAATTATGTATATCTTTAGAATTGGGTGCTAGTTGGGGGTATGACATCCAAAAAGTAACTGATGGAGCCACAGAGTTTTAAAAGCACATAAGTCTTTTGTACATCAACACTTTTTGCCATCATTCGCATTGCAACACCTGGCATTACAGTGATAAAAAATGGTTAGTTTTATCTGGAAGATGTATTGTTAATCTTTAATTTTATCCGTTAGTTTTATCCGGTAGATGTAATGTTAGTTTTATCTGGAAGATGTATTGTTAGTCTTATCTGGTAGATGTATTGTAACTTTTATCGTTAGATGTGTTGTTAATTTTATCCGGTAGATGTGTTGTTAGTTTTATTTGGTAGATGTGTTGTTAGTTTTATCTGGTAGATGTGTTGTTAGTTTTATCTGGTAGATGTGTTGTTAGTTTTATCCGGTAGATGTGTTGTTAGTTTTATCTGGTAGATGTGTTGTTAGTTTTATCTGGTAGATGTGTTGTTAGTTTTATCCGGAAGATGTGTTGTTAGTTTTATCCTGTAAATGTATTAATAGTTTTATCTGGTAAATGTATTGTTTATGACCACCTGAACCTGTAACCATCCAATTTAAATTGCATAACTTTCTTCATATTTTACAACTGATTATTATTATGTGTTGTTAGTTTTACCGGTAGATGTATTGTTAGTTTTATCCGGTAGATGTGTTGTTAGTTTTATCCGGTAGATGTGTTGTTAGTTTTATCTGGTAGATGTGTTGTTAGTTTTATCCGGTAGATGTGTTGTTAGTTTTATCTGGTAGATGTGTTGTTAGTTTTATCCGGTAGATGTGTTGTTAGTTTTATCCGGTAGATGTGTTGTTAGTTTTATCCGGTAGATGTGTTGTTAGTTTTATCTGGTAGATGTGTTGTTAGTTTTATCTGGTAGATGTGTTGTTAGTTTTATCCGTAGATGTGTTGTAAGTTTTATTTGTTTCCGGTAGATGAGCTTAGTTTTATGTAAGATGTTGTTAGTTTTATCTGGTAGATGTGTTGTTAGTTTTATCCGCTGTAGATGTGTTGTTAGTTTTATCTGGTAGAACAAACTTTGTTAGTTTTATCTGGTAGATGTGTTGTTAGTTTTATCCGGTAGATGTGTTGTTAGTTTTATCTGGTAGATGTGTTGTTAGTTTTATCCGGTAGATGTGTTGTTAGTTTTATCTGGTAGATGTGTTGTTAGTTTTATCCGGTAGATGTGTTGTTAGTTTTATCTGGTAGATGTGTTGTTAGTTTTATCCGAAAGATGTGTTGTTAGTTTTATCCGGTAGATGTATTGTTAGTTTTATCTGGTAAATGTATTGTTTATGACCACCTGAACCTGTAACCATCCAATTTAAATTGCATAACTTTCTTCATATTTTACAACTAATTATTCCTATGTATATAAATGTGTCATTCTAAAATTTGTTTTCAGATTTGTATTACTGTAAAAGAGCTATAAATGTAAGATACTAATAAACAAATACATGAAATGAAGACAAAACTAATTCCTGGAGTGGGGGGGGGGAGCACTTCTATTTGACCCTCGCTGTCATGGTGCCGTTAAGCCCTGATCAAACAAACAAACTTTCATATGTGGCGCCCGAGCAGGTGCCTTTTTTTCAGAATTTTCGTAAAGCAGGTATCAAAAATCAAATCTCTCATACTGCTGGTCTCAATTTGTTTTTGCATATTTTCACACTGCAGGTTTCAAAAAGCACTTTTTTTTTGTTTAATTCTCTTGAAATCAAGTCAATGATCACGTAATTTGCCCTACAGTATGTGCTAGCACACACAATGTATTTCTTTGGATTTTCTCTCCAAAATGTTTTGACATGAAGTTCTGCGGGTTTAAATCATTATATCATATTCATAGACCTGTGCAAAGGGAAAAATTATTTCTTAGAAGGTAAAACTCATTGAAATAGATTATAAAAAAATGCATTTATATCTTATTCTGTACTGGGTGTATGACAACATTTTATTAGAGACTGCATGTACAAAATGGCCGCTCCCATGTTAGTTTATATGGACTAGAGACTGCATGAACAAAATGGCCGCTCCCATGTTAGTTTATATGGACTAGAGACTGCATGAACAAAATGGCTGCTCCCATGTTAGTTTATATGGATTAGAGACTGCATGAACAAAAAATGGCATGAACAAAATGGCCGCTCCCATGTTAGTTTATATGGATAAGAGACTGCATGAACAAAATGGCCGCTCCCATGTTAGTTTATATGGACTAGAGACTGCATGAACAAAATGGCCGCTCCCATGTTAGTTTATATGGACTAGAGACTGCATGAACAAAATGGCCGCTCCCATGTTAGTTTATATGGACTAGAGACTGCATGAACAAAATGGCCGCTCCCATATTAGTTTATATGGACATATAATTAATGTTTTAATGTATTAGAAAATGATTTTGTTTTGTAGGATGTAAAATTTCTTCAGAGGACTTATAATGATTATTCATGTCAATATTAAATAAAGAAAAAGTCAGATTTCATGTTTAACTCGGTTAATACACTTTGGTTATTTCTTTTGTGGCTTTATGCAAACATGGATATTGTGATAACAGCGCTTGTTAAATGTCTTAAATAACACAATTGACTTTCTTTGCTACAAACTGTTCAGTATTCTATGAGCAACTGAAATAGAAGCAGGGGAGCCCTTGGCCAAGTTTTGACTTCTAGGTAGCAAACCAAAGGATGAATTAAGGGCCCAAGAGGTTTAACCTCATATAAGCTAACACAAACTGTTGACTAATCAAGTACGTTCATTGTTTGTTCAATCGGACCCAAGAGGTTTAATCTCGTATAAGCTAACACAAACTGTAGACTAATCAAGTGCGTTCATTGTTTGCTCAATCGGGCTTAAGAGGTTTAACCTTGTATAAGCTAACACAAACTGTTGACTATCAAGTACGTTCATTGTTTGTTCAATCGGGTCCAAGAGGTTTAACCTCATATAAGCTAATACAAACTGTTGACTAATCAAGTACGTTCATTAATTGTTTAATCGGGCCCAAGAGGTTTAACCTGGTATAAGCTAACACAAACTGTTGACCAATCAAGTAAGTTCATTGTTTGTTCAATCGGGGATCCTGTACCCACAGCGTTCAAAGTTTTTAAAACGTTGGGGACCGGGTTGTAAAATACTCTCACCTTTTCTGATTTGTTAACATTCAGACTGATTACTACCAAGTCAATTGTTACTGTGGACATATCCGCAATCTTAATTTTAAAGTAACGTTATTATGGCTGTTACAATGAATTAATATATGTAGTACTAACTAAAGAATACATCATTTGCTAAGTAAACTTAATGTCAAAAATATTGTCTCAAAAATTCCAATTTCCAACGGCTTTGTGGGATTCACAGTATTGTCAAACATCAGTGCATTTGGCTATTGTTGAAGCTCATTGTTCATGTCTGTGTACAAGTTTAACGTTCAGTATGAAATTTGTTGAACATACAGTAAAGTTATAGAATGGTATTACTACATAACAATTATATTTATTTATTTCCAGTATAAATTATGTACAAGTTATAAATAGGAAAATACAGTAATATACAATACAGAACAATAAACGAAAGGAAAGAATGTAGAAAATGAGAACATGATTAAAGATATGGAAATGGATACAAAATGTTAAGTTAAAAAGGGTTATAATAAAGGGCTCTAAAATATCAAAATGAATAAAAATGCAGCTTTATATACAAATGAATTTGAAAAACTGTTGTTCTAAAACTTGGGATGGTGGCTGGGTTTCTCAGATTATAATTTGTTTTATTGCACATGGATGTAATATCTAAATTAAATGGGTGGTCTTTCCTTGAAACTATGTTTTGGGCAAATCTGCTTTCTTTGCTGCATCGTTGACTTTATCTATTATTTATAAGTAAATCATATTCTAAACAATATATTGGAGCAATACCTCACGAAACTTTTAATCGTATTTTTATCTTTTACTTTTAAACTATAACGGTAAATACCGTCATGGTTCGCATGCTCATGCAAATTGACACCTGTATCATATGACCCGGTGAATTATAAAATTGGCATCTCACACTAAGTCCAACATGGCATCCCATGACCCACATCCCATAGCCTCCTACCCTATGTCCCACATAGCCTCCTACCCTATGTCCCACATAGCCTCCTACCCTATGTCACACATGGCTTCCCACCCTGTCACACAGTGTTACTTATGGCATCCCACCCCATGTCCCACATGGCATCCCACTCCATGTCCCACATGACATCCCACCTCATGTCCCACATGACATCCCACCTCATGTCCCAAATGACATCCCACCTCATGTCCAAAATGACATCCCATGTCCCATATGACATCCCATGTCCCATATGACATCCCATGGCATTGCACCCAATATCCCGCATGGCATTCCACCATATATCCTACATGGCATTCCACCCTATTCCACATGTCATCCCACCCCATGTCCCACATGACATCCCATAGGCTTCATAAGAATTTTCATCCAAGCTTTCATCCCTGATAGAGCATACTATGTATGAAAGTCAGTTCATATAATAACTTCTATGCAAATGACTTGTTGAATAGTGCAGGTAACAAAATTGACTTTCATATTGCGGGTATCAAAATTGCATAATTTTATACTACAGTTACCAACAAATCTGTCATACTGTGGGTATGTCTTTTAGTTGGTGGGCTGCACACCCCTACCACTTCAAGTATGAAATCCCCCTCCCCTCCCAAAAGGCCTGAAGGTTACTAGTACTCTTTCTATATTGCAAGCAAACCAACAGTTTATACTTCTCTAGTTCGTAAATCAATATTTGTTGTCCACTGAATAATATGCAATGAAATTGCATGACCTGTGCCTTACTGAGTTCACCAAAACTTTCATCAATTTTTTTTGAGAATGTCCAAGAGAATTTGTTTGTACATTTGGAGCTTGCAAAAAACCAACAACCAGCATAAAGGTCCTCGTCTCGGACAGCTTAAAGGTCCTCGACTCGGACAGCTTAAAGGTCCTTGAGTCCTGGGACAGCTTAAAGGTTCTTGACACGGACAGCTTAAAGGTCCTCAATTCGGACAGCTTTAATAGTCCTCGATTCGGACAGATTAAAGGTCCTCGATTCGGACAGCTTAAAGGCCCTCGACTCGGACAGCCTAAAGGTCCTTGACTCAGACAGCTCAAAAGGTCCTCATTCTGACAGATTAAAGGTCCTGGACTCAGACAGCTTAAAGGTTCTCGACTCGGACAGCTTGAAAAGTCCTCGACTCGGACAGCTCAAAGGTTCTCGACTCGGACAGCCCAAAGGTTCTCGACTCGGACAGCTTTAAGGTCCTCGATTCGGACAACTTAAAGGCCCTCGATTCGGACAGCTTAAAGGTCCTCAACTCTGACAGCTTAAAGGTCCTCGACTCGCATAGCTTAAAGGTCCTTGATTCAGACAGCTGAAAAGTCCTCGATTCGGACAGCTTAAAGGTTCTCGACTCGGACAGCTTGAAGGTCCTCGACTCGGACAGCTTAAAAGTCCTCGATTCGGACAGAATAAAGTTCTTACTCTACAGTATTCATGAGATATACATGACAAAATTCGAACAATGGGCTAGCCTCCAATATACTTAATACATATTGTACACAACAAAATAAACAATTTCATTGAACATTAAAGGAATAATTTACCAGAGAATATTATTTTGATAATATAAACATTAAACTGATCAACTACAAACAAACATCATTCAAAATGTTGATAATATGAAGATGTGTGAACAAAAGCATCAACTATAAATCACGTTCATTCAAGAGGATTCTAACAACAATAAAATGTTACATTCTGAATAAATTGATGCAAAGTATAATATGCATGCAATGGAAAGAAAAATGTATGCAAATATAATTGGTAAGAGCTAATCAATTATGTAAGTTTACGAGATATATCAGCCCTGGCAATAAAATATGCTGACTGTGTCAATATAATCAGGTGACCATCACATGACACAGGTTGGCTATTCATTGCTTCATGCAAAATCCTAACCAATGTCTCATAACCATAGTATCACACTAACATTCATGTGCTTCACTATTCATCCAAGAAGCACCTGACTAGTCATGTGACAAATGAGTCCTCATATCTGTCACAAAAGACTTCTGGCAGATTAATCAACTAACCAAAGGTGAATGACCAGCAATTCTTCAGGTACCGTGACTTTCAACTGGTTCCAGGTATGTAGCGGGATAGTAACCAGATTTAATGCTGGTGCGAACTTTGATCCATCCATTATCCTCATTTCCAGACTGAATGACAATCTATTGAGTTTCAAAATCAGAGATTTGAAAAAGAATTGAAGTATTTGGAAATATATTAAGTGAGGTGTATGCATACAACGCAAGAAGTAGCTTCCTTTGTCCTTAAAGAATTAGTACAGTGGTCAAGCAAGTATATGACTAGTCTGATTTCAGTCGTTTCTACAGAAATGATACCAAACTTTAAATAAACTTGAATATCTCCTTGAAGGAAAAAGATGTTTGATGCTTTTATTCACCATTTTGTTTGTTTTGAAGTCCTCTTTCATCGAAAATTAACTTGCTTGACCCCTGAACTAATCCTTTAATCAAATTAAGAACACACATCAACATAATGCTTACATTATCATTCCCTGGATACGTAGATGGACATCTGGGGCAAATGCCCAAGTTATCATTCCCTGGATACGTAGATGGACATCTTGGGCAAATGCCCAAGTTATCATTCCCTGGATAGGTAGATGGACATCTGGGGCAAATGCTTAAGTTATCATTCCCTGGATACGTAGATTAACCTCTGGGGCAAATGCTTAAGTTATCATTCCCTGGATACGTAGATGGACATCTGGGGCAAATGCCTAAGTTATCATTCCCTGGATACGTAGATGGACATCTGGGGCAAATTAAGTTATCATTCCCTGGATACGTAGATGGACATCTGGGGCAAATGCCTAAGTTATCATTCCCTGGATACGTAGATGGACATCTGGGGCAAATGCTGGGGTTATCATTCCCTGGATACGTAGATGGACATCTGGGGCAAATGCCTAAGTTATCATTCCCTGGATACGTAGATGGACATCTGGGGCAAATGCCTTATCATTTATCATTGGACCCAAAATGCCTAAGTTATCATGATGGACATCGTAGATGGACATCTGGGGCAAATGCTTAAGTTATCATTCCCTGCATAGGTAGATTAACCTCTGGGGCAAATGCCTAAGTTATCATTCCCTGGATACGTAGATGGACATCTGGGGCAAATGCTTAAGTTATCATTCCCTGGATACGTAGATGGACATCTGGGGCAAATGCCTAAGTTATCATTCCTGTTATCATTCCCTGGATACGTAGATGGACATCTGGGGCAAATGCCTAAGTTATCATTCCCTGGATACGTAGATGGACATCTGGGGCAAATGCCTAAGTTATCATTCCCTGCATAGGTAGATTAACCTCTGGGGGGGCAAATGGCAAATGCATAGGTAGATTCCTGGGGCAAATGCCTAAGTTATCATTTATCATTCTGGGGCCTGGATAGGTAGATGGACATCTGGGCAAATGCCTAAGTTATCATTCCCTGGATACGTAGATGGACATCTGGGCAAATGCCTAAGTTATCATTCCCTGGATACGTAGATGGGCAAATGCTTAATTACATTCTGGGGCAAATGCCTAAGTTATCATTCCCTGGATACGTAGATGGACATCTGGGGCAAATGCTTAAGTTATCATTCCCTGGATACGTAGATGGACATCTGGGGCAAATGCCTAAGTTATCATTCCCTGGATACGTAGATGGACATCTGGGGCAAATGCTTAAGTTATCATTCCCTGGATACGTAGATGGACATCTGGGGCAAATGCCTAAGTTATCATTCCCTGGATACGTAGATGGACATCTGGGGCAAATGCTTAAGTTATCATTCCCTGGATACGTAGATGGACATCTGGGGCAAATGCCTAAGTTATCATTCCCTGGTAGATGGACATCTGGGGCAAATGCTTAAGTTATCATTCCCTGGATACGTAGATGGACATCTGGGGCAAATGCTTAAGTTATCATTCCCTGGATACGTAGATGGACATCTGGGGCAAATGCATTAAGATTATCATTCCTGGATACGCATACGTAGATGGACATGGAGTTATCATTCCCTGGATCTAGATGGACATCTGGGGCAAATGCCTAAGTTATCATTCCCTGGATACGTAGATGGACATCTGGGGCAAATGCTTAAGTTATCATTCCCTGGATACGTAGATGGACATCTGGGGCAAATGCTTAAGTTATCATTCCCTGGATACGTAGATGGACATCTGGGGCAAATGCCTAAGTTATCATTCCCTGGATACGTAGATGGACATCTGGGGCAAATGCTTAAGTTATCATTCCCTAACATAAGTTATCATTCCTGCATGCGTAGATGGTAGATTAACTGGATCTGGGGCAAATGCCTAAGTTATCATTCCCTGCATACGTAGATGGACATCTGGGGCAAATGCCTAAGTTATCATTCCTGGATACGTAGATGGACATCTGGGGGTAGATTAACCTCTGGGGCAAATGCCTAAGTTATCATTCCCTGGATACGTAGATGGACATCTGGGGCAAATGCTTAAGTTATCATTCCCTGCATAGGTAGATTAACCTCTGGGGCAAATGCCTAAGTTATCATTCCCTGGATAGGTAGATGGACATCTGGGGCAAATGCCTAAGTTATCATACGTAGATGGACATCTGGGGCAAATGCTTAAGATTATCATTCCCTGATACGTAGATTAACATCTGGGGCAAATGCCTAAGTTATCATTCCCTGGATAGGTAGATGGACATCTGGGCAAATGCTTAAGTTATCATTCCCTGGATAGGTAGATGGACATCTGGGGCAAATGCTAAGTTATCATTCCCTGGATACGTAGATGGACATCTGGGGCAAATGCCTAGATGGACATTATCATTCCTGGATACGTAGATGGACATCTGGGGCAAATGCTTAAGTTATCATTCCCTGGATACGTAGATGGACATCTGGGGCAAATGCCTAAGTTATCATTCCCTGGATACGTAGATGGACATCTGGGGCAAATGCCTAAGATTAACATCTGGGGCAAATGCCATATCCCTGGATACGTAGATGGACATCTGGGGCTTAAGTTATCATTCCCTGGATACGTAGATTAACCTCTGGGGCAAATGCCTAAGTTATCATTCCCTGGATACGTAGATGGACATCTGGGGCAAATGCTTAAGTTATCATTCCCTGGATAGGTAGATTAACCTCTGGGGAAAATAGTTATCAGATACGTAGATGGACATCTGGGGCAAATGCTTAAGTTATCATTCCCTGCATAGGTAGATTAACCTCTGGGGCAAATGCCTAAGTTATCATTCCCTGGATACGTAGATGGACATCTGGGGCAAATGCTTAAGTTATCATTCCCTGCATAGGTAGATTAACCTCTGGGGCAAATGCTTAAGTTATCATTCCCTGATACGTAG
Organism: Chiridota heheva; assembly: GCA_020152595.1. Classification (NCBI taxonomy): domain Eukaryota; kingdom Metazoa; phylum Echinodermata; class Holothuroidea; order Apodida; family Chiridotidae; genus Chiridota; species Chiridota heheva. Next base: position 56,818 of record JAIGNY010004473.1, read on the forward strand.
ATGGACATCTGGGGCAAATGCCTAAGTTATCATTCCCATAGATGGACATCTGGGGCAAATGCCTAAGTTATCATTCCCTAGATGGACATCTGGGGCAAATGCTTAAGTTATCATTCCCTGGATACGTAGATGGACATCTGGGGCAAATGTTATCATTCCCTGGCATAAGATTAACCTCTGGGCAAATGCCTAAGTTATCATTCCTGGATACGTAGATGGACATCTGGGGCAAATGCCTAAGTTATCATTCCCTGTGGATACGTAGATGGACATCTGGGGCATATGTAGATGGACATCTGGGGCAAATGCTTAAGTTATCATTCCCTGCAGATACGTAGATGGACATCTGGGGCAAATGCTAAGTTATATTCCCTAGATACGTAGATGGACATCTGGGGCAAATGCTTAAGTTATCATTCCTAGATACGTAGATGGACATCTGGGGCAAAGTTATCATACGTAGATGGACATCTGGGGCAAATGCTTAAGTTATTATTCCCTAGATACGTAGATGGATATCTGGGGCAAATTAAGGGACAAAACACATGCACAAAGAGATACTTCACAGTTGTTGACATTTGAACACCTGTATTTTTATTATGATACAAATCTGATGCAATGGATTTGATTTTCGGTCCTAAATCCTCAAAGCCTACAAGGTTGGACAAAAACATCACTTAAAGTCACTTATTAAACAAACAAAACCTTTAGTTAAATACCATCCTATTTGTAAATTTATTACATCAAGCCAGACACAATGACCGCAGTGGAATACTTTTGTCCCTGTGTTAAGTTAGTGCAGCTGCAGTGAAATTTGTTTACTATCAATGTCAGATTATGACCATGGAAAGTGAGGTGACGTGTGTGGAAATCCATGGTGTATAATTGCTTGCTTGTGCTGGATTGTGGTTTCTGTTGTGAGCAATATCGACCCCGACAGATTTTAGATTTTGTCGGGGCTTAAGACACAAAATGTATTGTGAGGTTTAGATGTGACTTATTAACTTAAGCGCCTTTAACTCAGAAGAACTTATACAATAAAAATGGAAGAAAAAACAAAAAAACTTAAAATTTAAAACATTTATTCCAAAATATCAGCTGCACTGTTTGCCTAAAATATAAAAATAGTAATGGCTACAGTTATATTTCAATAAAGGATGACATGATAAACATTTGAATGACAAACGAACCTGGAACTAATAAAAACAAATACCATACAAGTTTAGAACTAAATCAAAAGCTCTCAGTTTGTATTAAGTAGGCCTACCATGAATACATACAAAGGTAAATATCTAAAACAAAAATCAAACCGGATTCAAAAATTATACAATATTGTTTAACTTAATCACTCAAATATTGCAGAAAATGAAGTTCTCCCAATACATTATATTAACTAGAATGGTAAATACCGCTATGATTTACATACCCATACAAATTGACACCAATATCATATGACCAGGCCAATTATAAAAATGGCATCTCATCCCATGTCCCACGTGGCATCCCATGTCCCACGTGGCATCCCATGTCCCACGTGGCATCCCATGTCCCACGTGGCATCCCATGTCCCACGTGGCATCCCATGTCCCCGTGGCATCCCATGTCCCACGTGGCATCCCACGTGGCATCCATGTCCCACGTGGCATCCCATGTCCCACGTGGCATCCCATGTCCCACGTGGCATCCCATGTCCCACGTGGCATCCCATGTCCCACGTGGCATCCCATGTCCCACGTGGCATCCCATGTCCCACGTGGCATCCATGTCCCACGTGGCATCCCATGTCCCACGTGGCATCCCATGTCCCACGTGGCATCCCATGTCCCACGTGGCATCCCATGTCCCACGTGGCATCCCATGTCCCACATGGCATCCCATGTCCCACATGACATCCCATGTCATTCTCAAAAACGATAAATTTCTGAGGAAATCTCAGGCAAAACTGAAACGAAATTGCCAATACATAGGTTCGATTTATGCTTCGCATGCTCACCAAAAAGATATATCAATTTTCATATCAAAATCGAAACAATCAATTGAGGTATGACCTCTGTTTAACAGAGGTCATTTTATTTTTTGGTTGCAACATTTATCGAGAAGACTTTCTATTTTACACACCTCCCTTCTTATATAATGCTGACCTCAACATAATCAGTATACCTACACTTTGGTACCTACCTGATTCTGTCTGAGGGTGATTCCATCAGCTCTCTCCTGTGCTGCCTTGCACCCATTGGACACCCTGAGAACCTTTTCTTGGGAAGAGATGGGGACCACGCAGAAGGAAGGGAAACAACCAACCTTCCCTTTGAGCTCGCCCTGTCATAAAGAAATATATACTTCCTGCTTATTTGAAATTAAATATGCGCAAGGGATAAGAAATGAGGAAACTCTGCTTTAACAATGCATGACATATCTTTCTCCTCCAAAATTTGTACCAGCAAATAATAACCACAAACTTACTAATGAGACCACTTATCTTAATTACCATAACCACTCAACCACACAATAAGGACTTCATCCATTGCTAATATGATACTCAACACTAACTTCCACAACAATCTAGGACCAAAGAAGAACTAGCACAATGGAGCCATTAATAAAGGAAATTTGATCCTAATAACTTCTGGTTTTCAGAAAGAAGAAAATAAAAGAGGAAAAGTCAGACCCGATCTGCGTATATATCAGGTCGGGTCTGACTGTTGGAAACTTTAAGGAGTGGAAAAACTAATGTGGGCTCATTTATGATAAATATTATCTCTGGCATCCATGGGTAGTGGGATGGGGCACTTATATACATGAAGTTAAGCACGAATTTATCAAATGAAGTTTGCCTACCAAGGAAAGGGCAGGGGCGGACTGGCCAAAAACATTCCACTGATCCAGATGCAGGACTGTCCTCCAATTTTGAAGTGAAGACTGGCCCACATTATATGCTGCCCCTGTTTTACCGGCCTAAGCCTATACGACCACTTCGGTGGCCAACGGCCCGGGATCGGTCGATCAGAGGGCCAGCCCAACCTGGAGGGGGGGGGTGGTGGGTGGGGGTGGGGGGAGGATGGTAAACATTGCAAAATGATGCTAAGATAAAAAAAATGAATAACAATACAAAGACAAATAAAATCGTAAAGCCTCATAATCCCGCGGTGCTGGCATCTATTGTGAGATTACTGTCAAACACTCATTGTCCGTCCCATCATCAAGGTCTGCAGGCTCAACCAGTCAAGTAAGCAACCAGTTAAGTAAGTGACCAATTAAGTTATCGACTAGTTGAGTTATCGACCTGTTAAGTTTGCAACCACTTAAATTAGCTACCAGTTAAGTTAGCGACCAGTTAAGTTAGCGACCAGTTAAGTTAGCGACCACTTAAGTTAGCGACCATTTAAAGTTAGTGACCAATTAGGTTAGTGACCAGTTAACTTAGTGACCAGTTAAGTTAGCGACCAGTTTAAGTTAGCGACCAGTTAGGTTAGCGACCAGTAAGTTAGTGACCAGTTAAGTTAGCATCCACTTAAGTTAGCATCCAGTAAAGTACGCAACCAGTTAGGTTTGCAACCAGTTAAGTTAGCAACCAGTTAAGTTAGCGACCACTTAAGTTAGCAACCACTTAAGTTAGGGACCAGTTAAGTAAGCAACCAGTTAAGTTAGCATCCAGTTAAGTACAGGCCTCCCTGTGACTCATTTTTAAAATAAAGGTTTTTTTCAAGGTTGGAAAAGTTGAAATAAAGGTTTTTAAAGGTTTTGGATTTAAATAAAAAGGTTTATAAAGGTTAACTCATGGAATAAATTTTCATACAATGAGCATATTCTGGGGCAAAAGGCAGTTGGTGGCGTCAAAAGTCCATTACTTACGTGAAGTTGGATTTTTATTTTGGTCCTGCTACTTTTTAAATGTGTGTTGAGAACAGATATGCTAATAAATGAATGTGTATACTCACCAATGAAGCTAAAACCTTGGCACTCGAATCATTTACCTTACTCAACTTTGAAAATAAAGGTTTTTAAAGGTTTTATAAAGGTTATTTTGAAAGGATTAAAGGTTCAATTTGTCAATAAAGGTTTTTAAAGGTTTACCTGGAGGCCTGTAAGTAAGCAACCAGTTGGATGAACTACCTGTTGAGAGAGTTGATGCTTTAACATTTTAGTTCATCCACTCAGCTTCACAAACTTGTAAATTTACAACATGATATAAACCACCATTTAAGTAATTAATCCGGGATTCCCCAAATACTATTTTGAAACTTAACAAGTATTTGCACATCAAGCTATAAGAACTATTGGAAATAAAATAACAAGAACTTATACATTGACAGGGAAAACAAATTGCATATGGTTTCATGAATAAAGAGGGGAAAAGAAACCCAGGTTAGTGATACATCAGCTTCAACATAACTGTTACAGGGTTTATAGACAAAACAAGTGATGGTGATGGCTACTATGTTGAACAATCAGGGTTTAGTCTAAAATCAATTTAACCTGGTCTTTTTGTACCTCTACCCAGATCTGTTTAGTAGGTTGGTCTTCTTCTGACTCGGTCATGGAGAAATGGGGCCTCTGGTTGTGTTAATATGATGAGGATGTGAAATGAAGGTTTTCACCCTGCAGGTTTCCTGATGACTTCAAATCAAAAAAGATACAAACATGGGCGGGATTTGCCTACTGAAAGTGTGTGTGTGTGTGTGTGGAGGGGGGGAGGCAAAGTTAAAAGTGAGAGAAAAAATTACCGCACAAAAGACAAATTTGTTTAAAAAAAAGTACCCTCCCCCCCATTCTCACCAATGGATACAAACCATGTTGTTGATCCACTTATGATCCAAATGAAGAAAGTAGCAATTGCTGCTAGGGGTGTTGAACTAATATGACGCTGTTGCAGAGTTCATGGTAGGATCATTACCAACAAACAAATGCATGGGATGCAGCATTTGTTCATTCATGGTAGGATCATTACCAACAAACAAATGCATGGGATGCAGCATTTGTCCATTCATGGTAGGATCATTACCAACAAACAAATGCATGGGATGCAGCATTTGTCCATTCATGGTAGGATCATTACCAGCAAACAAATGCATGGGATGCAGCATTTGTCCATTCATGGTAGGATCATTACCAACAAACAAATGCATGGGATGCAGCATTTGTCCATTCATGGTAGGATCATTACCAACAAACAAATGCATGGGATGGATTTGGTATTTGTCATTTGTCCATTCATGGTAGGATCATTACCAACAAACAAATGCATGGGATGCAGCATTTGTCCATTCATGGTAGGATCATTATAAACAAACAAATGCATGGGATGCAGCATTTGTCCATTCATGGTAGGATCATTACCAGCAAACAAATGCATGGATGCAGCATTTGTTCATTCATGGTAGGATCATTACCAACAAACAAATGCATGGGATGCAGTATTTGTCAATTCATGGTAGGATCATTACCAACAAACAAATGCATGGGATGCAGCATTTGTCCATTCATGGTAGGATCATTACCAACAAACAAATACATGGATGCAGCATTTGTTCATTCATGGAAGGATCATTACCAACAAACAAATGCATGGGATGCAGCATTTGTCCATTCAAGGTAGGATCATTACCAACAAACAAATGCATGGGATGCAGCATTTGTCCATTCATGGTAGGATCATTATAAACAAACAAATGCATAGGATGCAGCATTTGTCCATTCATGGTAGGATCATTACCAACAAACAAATGCATGGGATGCAGCATTTGTCCATTCATGGTAGGATCATTACCAACAAACAAATGCATGGGGATGCAGCATTTGTCCATTCATGATGTAGGATCATTACCAACAAACAAATGCATAGGATGCAGCATTTGTCCATTCATGGTAGGATCATTACCAACAAACAAATGCATGGGATGCAGCATTTGTCCATTCATGGTAGGATCATTACCAACAAACAAATGCATGGGATGCAGCATTTGTCCATTCATGGTAGGATCATTACCAACAAACAAATGCATGGGATGCAGCATTTGTCCATTCATGGTAGGATCATTATAAACAAACAAATGCATAGGATGCAGCATTTGTCCATTCATGGTAGGATCATTACCAACAAACAAATGCATGGGATGCAGCATTTGTCCATTCATGGTAGGATCATTACCAACAAACAAATGCATGGGATGCAGCATTTGTCCATTCATGGTAGGATCATTACCAACAAACAAATGCATGGGATGCAGCATTTGTCCATTCATGGTAGGATCATTATAAACAAACAAATGCATGGGATGCAGCATTTGTCCATTCATGGTAGGATCATTACCAACAAACAAATGCATGGGATGCAGCATTTGTCCATTCATGGTAGGATCATTACCAACAAACAAATGCATGGGATGCAGCATTTGTCCATTCATGGTAGGATCATTACCAACAAACAAATGCATGGGATGCAGCATTTGTCCATTCAAGGTAGGATCATTACCAACAAACAAATGCATGGGATGCAGCATTTGTCCATTCATGGTAGGATTATTACCAACAAACAAATGCATGGGATGCAGCATTTGTCCATTCATGGTAGGATCATTACCAACAAACAAATGCATGGGATGCAGCATTTGTCCATTCATGGTAGGATCATTACCAACAAACAAATGCATGGGATGCAGCATTTGTCCATTTAGGATCATTACCAACAAACAAATGCATGGGATGCAGCATTTGTCCATTCATGGTAGGATCATTATAAACAAACAAATGCATAGGATGCAGCATTTGTCCATTCATGGTAGGATCATTACCAACAAACAAATGCATGGGATGCAGTATTTGTCCATTCATGGTAGGATCATTATAAACAAACAAATGCATAGGATGCAGCATTTGTCCATTCATGGTAGGATCATTACCAACAAACAAATGCATAGGATGCAGCATTTGTCCATTCATGGTAGGATCATTACCAACAAACAAATGCATAGGATGCAGCATTTGTCCATTCATGGTAGGATCATTACCAACAAACAAATGCATGGGATGCAGCATTTGTTCATTCATGGATCATTATTCATGGTAGGATCATTACAAACAAACAAATATGGGGATCATTTACCAACAAACAAATGCATGGGATGCAGCATTTGTTCATTCAAGGTAGGATTATTACCAACAAACAAATGCATGGGATGCAGCATTTGTCCATTCAAGGTAGGATCATTACCAACAAACAAATGCATGGGATGCAGCATTTGTCCATTCATGGTAGGATCATTACCAACAAACAAATGCATGGATGCAGCATTTGTCCATTCATGGTAGGATCATTATAAACAAACAAATGCATGGGATGCAGCATTTGTCCATTCATGGTAGGATCATTACCAACAAACAAATGCATGGGATGCAGCATTTGTTCATTCATGGTAGGATCATTATAAACAAACAAATGCATGGGATGCAGCATTTGTCCATTCATGGTAGGATCATTATAAACAAACAAATGCATGGGATGCAGCATTTGTCCATTCATGGTAGGATCATTACCAACAAACAAATGCATGGGATGCAGCATTTGTCCATTCATGGTAGGATCATTATAAACAAACAAATGCATAGGATGCAGCATTTGTCCATTCATGGTAGGATCATTATACACAAACAAATGCATGGGATGCAGCATTTGTTCATTCATGGTAGGATCATTACCAACAAACAAATGCATGGGATGCAGCATTTGTCCATTCATGGTAGGATCATTACCAACAAACAAATGCATGGGATGCAGCATTTGTCCATTCAAGGTAGGATCATTATACACAAACAAATGCATGGGATGCAGCATTTGTCCATTCATGGTAGGATTATTACCAACAAACAAATGCATGGGATGCAGCATTTGTCCATTCAAGGTAGGATCATTACCAACAAACAAATGCATGGGATGCAGCATTTGTCCATTCATGGTAGGATCATTACCAACAAACAAATGCATGGGATGCAGCATTTGTCCATTCAAGGTAGGATCATTACCAACAAACAAATGCATGGGATGCAGCATTTGTCCATTCAAGGTAGGATCATTACCAACAAACAAATGCATGGGATGCAGCATTTGTCCATTCAAGGTAGGATCATTACCAACAAACAAATGCATGGGATGCAGCATTTGTCCATTCATGGTAGGATCATTACCAACAAACAAATGCATGGGATGCAGCATTTGTCCATTCATGGTAGGATCATTACCAAACAAACAAATGCATGTAGGATGCAGCATTTGTCCATTCATGGTAGGATCATTATTAAACAAACAAATGCATGGGATGCAGCATTTGTCCATTCATGGTGGGATGCAGATCATTACCAACAAACAAATGCATGGGATGCAGCATTTGTCCATTCATACCAACAAACAAATGGTAGCATTTGATCATTACCAACAAACAAATGCATGGGATGCAGCATTTGTCCATTCATGGTAGGATCATTACCAACAAACAAATGCATGGGATGCAGCATTTGTCCATTCATGGTAGGATCATTACCAACAAACAAATGCATGGGATGCAGCATTTGTCCATTCATGGTAGGATCATTACCAACAAACAAATGCATGGGATGCAGCATTTGTCCATTCAAGGTAGGATCATTACCAACAAACAAAATGCATGTCCATTCAAGGATCATTCATGCAGCATTTGGTGCAGGCATTTGTCCATTCATGGTAGGATCATTACCAACAAACAAATGCATGGGATGCAGCATTTGTCCATTCATGGTAGGATCATTACCAACAAACAAATGCATGGGATGCAGCATTTGTCCATTCATGGTAGGATCATTTGCATGGGATGCAGCATTTGTCCATTCATGGTAGGATCATTACCAACAAACAAATGCATGGGATGCAGCATTTGTCCATTCATGGTAGGATCCAACAAACAAATGCATGGGATGCAGCATTTGTCCATTCATTCATGGTAGGATCATTACCAACAAACAAATGCATGGGATGCAGCATTTGTCCATTCAAGGTAGGATCATTACCAACAAACAAATGCATGGGATGCAGCATTTGTCCATTCAAGGATCATTACCACAAACAAACAAATGCAGGATCATTATTCATGCAAACAAATGCATGGGATGCAGCATTTGTCCATTCATGGTAGGATCATTACCAACAAACAAATGCATGGGATGCAGCATTTGTCCATTCATGGTAGGATCATTACCAACAAACAAATGCATGGGATGCAGCATTTGTCCATTCATGGTAGGATCATTACCAACAAACAAATGCATGGGATGCAGCATTTGTCCATTCATGGTAGGATCATTACCAACAAACAAATGCATGGGATGCAGCATTTGTCCATTCAAGGTAGGATCATTACCAACAAACAAATGCATGGGATGCAGCATTTGTCCATTCATGGTAGGATCATTACCAACAAACAAATGCATGGGATGCAGCATTTGTTCATTCATGGTAGGATCATTATAAACAAACAAACACATGGGATGCAGCGTTTGTGCAAACAAGTTAATTCCCAGAAAAACATAAATATTTTAGCCAATATTCTTACCTTCCACCAGTCTGAGTTCTTTCCACTTAGTACGCGCACCTTCTCTCCGGCTCTGCAAGAAAAAGGTTACACATTTTGAAGCAACTTTTTGTTACTAACAAATATGATGTCACGGCAATTCCCAATTAAGACAGGGTTGTAAAAGCAGGCCTTGGCGATCTAACAATATCAGCTCAGCATATACTTATGTACACAATGAGCATATCTTGTGATGAAGTGAAGTTATATACGTGTTATAGCATTCTTTGTGCTATGGTCTCCCTTCAAAAGTCAGGGTACTTAATATTCACCACACGGACTTCGATTCAATGGTTATCTTATCACCGTACCCAACGTAAATGTGAATCAAGTATAAGGAAAGTAAAAAATAACATCAGTTTTGCCATTGGAAAGCTTCTTAATGCCTTCTTTATTTTGCAACTTTACAAGTCTTGTCCTCGTTAAAGTAATTGTTTATACTTCTAATACTTCAACAGATGCTGTCGTGGTTATAGTTCTAATACTTCTAACGGATGCTGTCTTGTTTATACTTCTAATACTTCAACGGATGCTGTCGTGTTTATAGTCCTAATACTTCCAACGGATGCTGTCTTGTTCACACTTCTAATACTTCAACGGATGCTGTCGTGGTTATAGTTCTAATACTTCAACGGATGCTGTCTTGTTTATACTTCTAATACTTCAACGGATGCTGTCTTATTTATACTTCTAATACTTCAACGGATGCTGTCGTGTTTATACTTCTAATACTTCAATGGATGCTGTCTTGTTCATACTTCTAATACTTCAACGGATGCTGTCGTGGTTATAGTTCTAATACTTCAACGGATGCTGTCTTGTTTATACTTCTAATACTTCAACGGATGCTGTCGTGGTTATAGTCCTAATACTTCCAACGGTGCTGTCTTGTTTATACTTCTAATACTTCAACGGATGCTGTCGTGGTTATAGTTCTAATACTTCCAACGGATGCTGTCTTGTTTATACTTCTAATACTTTAACGGATACTGTCGTGGATATACTTCTAATACTTCAACGGATGCTGTCTTGTTTATACTTCTAATACTTCAACGGATGCTGTTGTGGTTATACTTCTAATACTTCAACGGATGCTGTCTTGTTTATACTTCTAATACTTCAACGGATGCTGTCGTGGTTATAGTTCTAATACTTCCAACGGATGCTGTCTTGTTTATACTTCTAATACTTCAACGGATACTGTCGTGTTATAGTCCTAATACTTCCAACGGATATACTTCTAATACTTCAACGGATGCTGTCTTGTTTATACTTCTAATACTTCAACGGATGCTGTCGTGTTTATACTTCTAATACTTCAACGGATGCTGTCGTGGTTATAGTTCTAATACTTCCAACGGATGCTGTCTTGTTTATACTTCTAATACTTCAACGGATACTGTCTTGTTTATATATACTCAACGAATACTGTCTGGAATACTTCTTCAACGGATGCTGTCTTGTTTATACTTCTAATACTTCAACGGATGCTGTCGTGTTTATACTTCTAATACTTTAATGGATGCTGTCTTGTTTATACTTCTAATACTTCAATGGATGCTGTCGTTTTTATACTTCTAATACTTCAACAGATCCTGTCGTGTTTATAGTTCTAAAACTTCAAAGGATGCTGTCTTGTTTAAAGTTCTATTACTTCAATGGATGCTGTCGTGGTTATAGTTATAATACTTTCAACGGATGCTGTCATGTTATAGTTTTAATAATTCAACGGATGCTGTCATATTTATACTTCTAATACTTCAACAGATGCTGTTGTGTTTACAGTTCTAATACTTCAACGAATGCTGTCGTGTTTATACTTCTAATACTTCAATGGATGCTGTTGTGTTTACTTACTTTAAACTTAGGTCATCTTTTAACATCCCATCAAAATCATACAGAGCGACATACTCCTTTCCTAATCGCGCTTTGTTGGTGTCCTGTAGGGAGAAAAAAAGAGTTGAATTTTCATAAATCAGATTAATGCAATTTTGAACCATTGACCAAGGGGTGTAACTTATGAAGTAGTAAACAAACTATTTGAACAAATTTTGAAGCTTTTTTTTATGAAACTAGAGATCAAACTTCAGCAGGACTTAATAGCTACATATATCAGGCTTTCATAGTCCCTAGGCCTTGCCCAGTGGCACAACTAGAGTCATGGGGCCCCATGGGAAATTTGGCACTCAGGGGCCCCATAACAAATACACGCAGTGTCATTGCTCGGGGCCCCTGAAATATTGATTTTTGCTCAGGCCTATGGAGTTCACCCACCCATCGCACCCTATTGTTGCACCACTGGCCCTCCCTATTGCTTCAGCTAGAGTGATAATAAATCAGGCAAAAGCATAATATCAATTGCAGAGTGGGTTCAGGGATATTAAAGACCAATTATACATAATCTTCTTTTATTTTCAGGCATAAGCGGGCCTGGTCTGCTGTGGCACCTTGAATACTTGTGTAATATTTTATCAAGCAACAAAATTTATGTTCAAGTATATGCAATCGCACAAAATGCTACAAAGAAAAAAAAATACTTGGAATTATCTAAGGACTTCGTTTCCTCTCCTCCACTTGACCTGTTGGCCCAAGCCCCACTTTTCCAAATTTAATCTTACCAACATCCCTCAGACTACCACCACTTTAATGATATCAAGTCACAGATGCCCCCACCCCCATCCAGCACACACACTAACACTTTGGGGGGCTGATTACACCCCTGCTCTCATGGGATGCTTCTTCACAAATGTGCCAACATAAATGTTGAAAAGGGATGCAAATCACAACAAATGTTAAAACCATCAATCAAATCAAAATCAATATCAAAATCAATACAACAACAATCAAATTAGAATCAAAATTTAAGTCCTGTCCATGTCATGGAGCTATCGGTTAACAGCTGCATGGTCTAGTACACCTGATACAGTGACATGAGCTGATACTATTCCAAGACATGGAGTTATCAGTTAACAGCTCCATGGTCTAGTACACCTTATACAGTGACACGAGCTGATACTATTCCAAGACATGGATCTATCGGTTAACAGCTCCATGGTCTAGTACACCTGATACAGTGACATGAGCTGATACTATTCCAAGACATGGAGCTATCGGTTAACAGCTCCATGGTCTAGCACACCTGATACAGTGATACGGGCTGATACTATTCCAAGACATGGAGCTATCGGTTAACAGCTCCATGGTCTAGTACACCTGATACAGTGACACGAGCTGATACTATTCCAAGACATGGAGCTATCGGTTAACAGCTCCATGGTCTAGTACACCTGATACAGTGACACGAGCTGATACTATTCCAAGACATGGATCTATCTGTTAACAGCTCCATGGTCTAGTACACCTGATACAGTGACACGAGCTGATACTATTCCAAGACATGGATCTATCGGTTAACAGCTCCATGGTCTAGTACACCTGATACAGTGACACGAGCTGATACTATTCCAAGACATGGATCTATCGGTTAACAGCTTCATGGTCTAGTGCACCTGATACAGTGACACGAGCTGATACTATTCCAAGACATGGATCTATCGGTTAGCAGCTCCATGGTCTAGTACACCTGATACAGTGACATGAGCTCATACTATTCCAAGACATGGATCTATCGTTTAACAGCTCCATGGTCTAGTACACCTGATACAGTACGAGCTGATACTATTCCAAGCATGGAGCTATCGGTTAACAGCTCGACAGCTCCATGGTCTAGTACACCTGATACAGTGACACGAGCTGATACTATTCCAAGATTCTTACAACATGTGTAAAGCTTTCAAACTATAAACAACAAATAATTTGTATTCATTAACACGTTTGTCATGAAGCATTATTTATCCTTAACAGAAGAGGTCAGTCAATCATTCACAGTTAATGCACATATTACCTCAGGCATATAATACACAGCTAGTTTTATCACCAGTTTGAAAACAAACTTCTCCCACCTAACACCATTTCCATTAAGCTCTGCCATTGAATCATGACTGGCCTTCACTGCCTATGTTCTGAGGCCAGTTTGTGTGGTATACAATGGGATCTTTGTATTGTTTGTAAACCACAAGATTCAAGTGAAGACCAAAAGTGGAATTTCTCAAGTGTCGGGTATGAAAGTGCTATAGAATAATTTATCGGCATATGTGCATGAGAACAATAGCCTGGAATATGAATTCACTTCAGTGTATCAGTAGTAAAACTTCTCCAAATTCTTGTCCAAATATTTGCCTATCCTTCCTGAAATCTGACAAATATTGAGAGTGGGAGACCACATTCCTGGTCAAGAATTAATTAAAACGAGTTAAATTGTAGAATTTTCTCAGAAAAATGAAAATCGCATGGAATTGTCATGATTTGCTTTCAAACCTGCACGTAAGTTGTCTCCCGACCCTCACACATGATAGAGAAGTTGCAGTACACCACTTTGTTTTTGAACATTTTGAAGAAAATATTGTACGTCATTGACTTCTACGATTTACCCAACTTCACCTAACCCAACTGATATTTAATTATCTCTGTGGGGTGTTGTTTAATTTTTTGAAACCTCTACAAAGCATACTTTATGTCATGTGTTAATCTACACCTACATACACAGACATGCACAATCTTGTTAATAAGTTAAAGGATTAGTTTCGGGGTCAAGCAAGTCCATCTTATATAAAAGAGAACTTCAAAAGAAACAAAATAGTAAGGAAAGTTTTCAAAAATCTTATTCCATTAAAGGAATAGTTTCGAGGTCAAGCAAGTCCATCTTATATGAAAGAGAACGTCAAAGGAAACACAATATTGTGGAAAGTGTTCAAAAAAATCATTCCGTTACGGAGATATCTAAGTTTAAAGTTTGATATCATTTGTGTCGAAATGATTGAAATCAGACCAGTTGTGATGTCATAGCCTCAGATTCATCAAAGTCTTTATGTATTCTATCATATTTCATCTTGCGATTTTGTGGCTTAAAAACCATGGGATATGTCAAAAGAGTGTAGTAAAACTGAATCTAGGAAGGGTATTTATAATATACCACCTGAAGAAAGGTCAAGGAAAAATAAATTTAAGTATAGTGAACAATTTAAATACACTTTTTTTTTAAATACATTAACAATTGTTAAGAATGTGAGGATTAAGATGCCAACTTTCCATAGTAAACTTACTACACCAGTCATTTCTACACAGATGAGACAGAGCTTTAAACCCGATTATCCCCTGAACTAATCCTTTAACGGAATAAGCTCTTGGAATGCTCTCTTCACCATTTTGTTTCTTTTGAAGTCCTCTTTCATATACTGTAAGATGGACATGCATGACCACTGCACTAATCCTTTAATACATCACATATAACGCGCTAGTTTCTACACTAACACCACCATCAGTGAACATCACCTCATCAAAAGAGCGCTGAAATGCTTGCACAGTAGCAAACACAATCCTCCCCCTGTATTTTTCATAAAGATCATCGTTAAACCGCACTGTCATCAACGGTGCAGTGTTTGTTTTTGGTGAACGGCGTGGTCTGGGTGACAGTGCTGAGGCTGCTATGGAGGTTGCATGGGTGCGATTTTGTGACTTTAAAGGAGCAAGCAAGAGGAAAGAGAAGCGAGGGAAGGCATGCACGATGGAGAGAAAAGAGGAAGCAAAAATACATTTTTGAACAAAGATCATTTACTGCGGAGAAAGGAGACAAGTAGGCAATACTGAAATAGGTTCAAAATGGCCTGAAAACTATATGAAAAGCATGCATGGACAGATTCAAGAAAAAAATGCACTAACTTGGTAAACGCCTAAATTATGTTCATGAAGCAATATCTTTCCTCAGGAGATATGGTCCATCAATCATTCACAGTTAATGCACATATCACCTTAAGCATATAATACACAGCTACTTTAATCACCAGTTTGAAAACAATATTTTCTCACTAAGACACCTTACACGGATGAGTGATTCCAACCACAAAAGTGCCTTGATTACTCAGCACTGGCTTTCCGTAATCTTATACACACAAATAGCCTTGGGCTACTTGGCTGTGGTGTGCATGGGAATGGCAGATTAATAATCATTGTTTTGAGTGGAAACACAATACACTGAACAGGAAGTCGGGCTGGTAATTGTCATACCTGAGTTTCCAGGATTAACTCAGGTGTCGGGTGCAGGTAGGCGTAAAGAGAAACTTTTTAGCAGAATGGTTTAATCTAATCAAATCAGAAACTCTTCTATAAAATGCAAAAATACATGCAAAGTTTTCCTTCATATTTTGATCCAAAATGTTCCCAATAGTCACATTCTGATTTTAAATTTAACAAGTGCCTGTGACTGAAGCATAGCGGAAATATTTACCACTCTTAGTGTAGCCGGGATATTTACCACGTTAAGCATAGCGGGGATATTTACCACTATTTACGCCGCTAAGCGTAGAGGGGGTATTTACCACTATTTACCCCGCTAAGTGTAGTGGGGATATTTATCACTATTTACCACGCTAAGCATAGCAGGAGATATTTACAACGCTAAGCATAGTGGGGATATTTACCATGCTAAGCGTAGCGGGGGTATTTACCATGCTAAGCGTAGTGGAGATATTTACCACGCTAAGCGAAGCAGGGATATTGACCACGCTAAGTGTAGTGGAGATATTTACCACTTTAAGTGTAGCAGGGATATTTACCACGCTAAGCATAGCAGGGATATTTACCATGCTAAGCATAACGGGGATATATATATATATATATATATATATATATATATATATATATATATATATATATATATATATATATATATATATATATATATATATATATATATATATATATATATATATATATATATATATATATATATATATATATATATATATATATATATATATATATATATATATATATATATATATATATATATATATATATATATATATATATATGTATATCTATATACATACATATACATATAATATATACATACATATACATATAATATATACATACATACATACATACATACATAAAACAATACAAATATAGTTAATATTCAGCAATTTCCTCTGCATTGATCCAGAAAAAAAGCATGTTAAAATCTTCTTGAAATGAACCATTAATATCTGCAGTGCATTCTTCAGTTACATGACTAGTTGCCATATGAAAATATGGTTAATATTCAGCAATCTCCTCTGCATTATTCCCACACAAAGCATGTTAAAATCTTCTTCAAATGAACCATTAATATCGGCAGAACAATCTTCAGTCACATGACTTATCACCTGATTTCATACCTCTTTCAGGTCATCTTCATGGAATGATACCCTTTTCCTCATTGTTCGCTGAAGAAATGGGAATGATTTAATTTATTTACCAACAGATAGAAAGCCCTCATGTCACAATGAAAAACCCTGCTAAGAGATTAATGTTGTAGGATAACTAAGTAAAGCCCATAGCCCTCATGTCACAATGAGAAACCCTGCTAAAAGATTAATGTTGTAGGATAACTTAGTAAAGCCCATAGCCCTCATGTCACAATGAGAAACCCTGCTATTAAAGATTAATGTTGTAGTATAACTAACTAAAGCCCATAGCCCCATGTCACAATGAAAAACCTCCCAGGGGCATTACATTCTTAAAAGGGTGGGGGCGTTTATTTGAAGTTAAATTTCATATGTACTTACAGTGTGCATCATAGCAAGCTCAACTCTTTTGACTGTGCATTTTTCGGGCAGTTTTACAGTCTATAAACGAGTTATGGCAGAAGCCTAGTGTAAAATCATACTGTGCATTTAATATTACAATATTACCAATCAATTTGGGGGTGTTTATTAGAGTGGGGATGTTTATTAGAGTGGGGGGGCATTTAATAGAGTGGGGGCGTTTATTAGAGTGGAGGTTTATTAAAGTGGGGCATTTAATAGAGGGGCATTTATTAGAGTGGGGGCATTTATTTATTAGAGTATTAGAGTGGGGGCATTTATTAGAGTATTAGAGTGGGGGCATTTATTAGAGTGGGGGAATTTATTAGAGTGGGGCGTTTATTAGAGTGGTGGGGCGTTTATTAGAGTGGTGGGGCGTTTATTAGAGTGGTGTGGGCGTTTATTAGAGTGGGGCGTTTATTAGAGTGGGGCGTTTATTAGAGTGGGGCGTTTATTAGAGTGGGGCGTTTATTAGAGGGGTGTTTATTAGAGTGGGGCGTTTATTAGAGTGGGGCATTTATTAGAATGGGGCGTTTAATAGAGTGGGGGCGTTTATTGGAAGGGGCGTTTATTAGAATGGGGGCGTTTATTAGAGTGGGGCGTTTATTAGAGGGGCCCTAATTAGAGTGGGGGCGTTTATTAGAGTGGGGCGTTTATTAGAGGGGCGTTTATTAGAGTGGGGCGTTTATTAGAGGGGCGTTTATTAGAGTGGGGGCGTTTATTAGAGGGGTGTTTATTAGAGTGGGGGCATTTATTAGAGGGGTGTTTATTAGAGTGGGGCGTTTATTAGAGTGGGGCGTTTATTAGAGTGGGGTGTTTCTTAGAGTAGGGGAGTTTATTAGAGGGGTGTTTATTAGAGTGGGGGAATTTATTAGCGGGGGCGTTTTATTAGCGGGGGCATTTATTAGAGTGGGGTGTTTATTAGAGTGGGGGAGTATGTCACAACGAGTTACCCTGCTAATAGATTAATGCTGTAGGATCACTAACTTCATACTGGTTTGATTTAGATTCAGAACCAGGTTTGAAATATGATTAGAGTGTCTTCATTTTGTTATCAAAATATTTCTGAGATTGAACATTGACAATTTGTGAGGAATTTGTCTGTAATCCTTCATGTTGTGTACATCTCCTATATTCCCCAACCGCCCTTTTTGGCAATTTTCGGCAGCTCAGTAAAAAAAACACTTGACCACCATTGACCTTTAAAATCACTTATGCACAGTAAATTTGAATATTGAGTAAATGATTTATTTACAGAATTATTTAATCTATGAACAATAAGTGTGGCTGGTATATAAAATGTGTTCTCATAGCGAGGAGGAAAGTGGGGATATCTGCATGAATTTGGGCATATGTACACGATATGATTGTTTTGTTTCATTATGACAGCAATGAATATCTGTCTTCTGCTCTTAATTTTGGAGGTGGGAGTTGCGTTCATGAAAGCAAAAATGTGTTTCAATTGCATTTGATAAAACAGAGAATTGGAGGGGAGGAGACCAAAAAAAAAAAAAACATATTTGCTTGGCAAGTAACCTCAATGAAAATTACTGGGGGAATCGGCTCTCATGAGTGGCAAAATTGCCTCTCATTAAATTAAACAGATAATATAGAGGTTACATCAAGGGCATTAAAACTAAAAATAATCACAATAAGTAAATGTTGCAATAGATTTTCAGTCCAAAATCCTCAAAAGGTTGAACAAAAACATCACTTAAAATCATTCATCAATAAACAAACAAAACCTTCACTGTTAAATACCACCCTATTTGTAAATTATTACTTCAAGCCAGACACTTTGACCACAGGGGAATACTTTTGTCCTTGTGTTGAGTGTGAAAGTCAGTACAGCTGCAGTGAAATTTGTTTACTATTAATGTCAGATTATGACCATGGAAAGTGAGGTGAAGTGTGTGGATTGTAGAAATAATACATCCCTGGTGTATTGCTAATTGTTTGTGCTGGATTATGGTTTCTATTGAGAGCAATATATAAATATAGACCCCGACAGATTTGAGATTTTGTCGGGGCTTAAAACAGAAAATGTATTGCGAGGTTTAGACTTAGCGATGAACAAATGAAAGACTGCCCATCCAAATGATGGCCGTGAGCCGGCGATACTGCAACCTATGACCTGATTCTGCGGACAATTTTACGCAAAACACAAAGGATTTCTTACCAAAGATAAGGTTGAGGTATTTCTCCGTTCTACTTCCTCGTCTTTTGTGGCTAAACATGAAAAATAATGAAAATAGCAGAAATTAGTTGTTTATTTGATTTGCAAAGGTGGGAACAACAAAAGATTAGTAACATAAACGTGAACAAGCTACAATATTAAGATGGTAGTCTTCAACTGTTTATCAAAATATTTCAAATGATTCAATATCATTACTTGCTGCTCTAAAGCAGACAATTATTTCTTATATAACTTATTATCTTGATAATTCAATCCAATTATTCTAAAACATATTTGCAAAATGCTTATGTAGAGTTTTGTGCAGATTTGGGGATTTTCCCCACTGCTAATTAATGGCCCTCTACGTTTAAATGTCAAAATAGAGAAAACACACAAGAAACTTTTCCTCCCTTCACCCAACCCATGAAGGGGAAGAGAAGGCCCCAACTACTGGCTTTAACAAATCCTCAACTAAAATAGAATCTACATTTTAAAGTTTCATTTCCAGAGGTTTTTGTGTTATACGCAAAAAATTTGTCATATTTTCCTCCCACTCAATAAAGTAACTGGTATCCAAAAAGATATTGTAAGACACAAAACGTCTGTGGTCTCACCTGCTTCGTTATCCAAGGATATGCTTTTGCCATACGTCTGTAGAATCTTGCGCCTGGAGTCACTGCTGTTAGTGGGGCTGTTTTGGAATGGGTGATTAGTAGTGTTAGCAAACACAGCATCATTCACGGAGTTATTACGTCTTAATGTCTTTTTGGGGAACCGAGGACTACCATAACGGTCAAGGCTCCAGTGACGTAAACGTGACCGGAAACTTGGACTGATTATTTAATATGAAGACAGGATGGTGCAAGTTTTGGTGTTGATGAAGGGTTCGTGCATATGATTATGGTGAAGCAATTGTGTCGTAATTGTGGTGATATCATTTGAGCGGTGATGTTCATGATGATAATGATGTAAACGTTGGTCGTGCACCAATAGTGGTGATGTCATTTGAAGTGATGTTAATGGTGTTGATGTTGATAGTGGTATACGGTAACATGGTTTTAATGGTAACGTGAAATTAAAGGAATTATATGCATTGGTGTGTGAATGTGTTAAAATGTGGAATGAGGCACATGAGGTTGATAATGTTGGGAGTGATTAATGTGGAATGAGGCACATGAGGTTGATAATGTTGGGAGTGATCAGTGTGGTGTGAATGATAATATTATTGTAATGTTATTTGTAGGTGAGCAGTACATGCATTTTGTTAATGTTGATGTAAAGGTTGGAGATTTAACATGTCCAATGAGAAACATTTGTGATTAAAAATTATGGTGAAGGATTAAGGGTTATGGTGAAGGATGTGAAACATGATAAATGGCGATGATATTGATGAAAATTATGGTGGTGGTAAAGATAATAATAGCGATAACAACAATTATGATAATGAGATGAAAATATTGATGATTATTATGCAAATATTGATAATGGAAATGATAGCAACGACCATGATGATGACAACGACGATGATGGTGACGATGAAGATGACAATGAGGATGGTGAGGAGGATGGTGATGATGGTGATGACGATGATCACAATGGTTATCACGACAATCATGATAATAATGATAATGGGAAAATTATGATAATTTTAAGATATTATGATTGTGGCATACAGTGGCCATTCATTAAATTCATGCAAAATTAAGCATTAACAGAAATCAAAATCACACCAAGTAATGAAAATGAAACAAACAAGTGCACATGCATATCAGGTATGGATGGTTATTAGTTTTTTTTTTTTTTTTTTTTAAGAAGGAATACCCATGCATGTCAAATGTTATGCGAAATATTCAACAAAGAATAGTAGAATTATATAAATCATTAGGTCACCACATGATATTAATCAAAATCACATCACAGGAATTTTAGGATCAAAGGGAGACAAAGAGGGAAATGAAAAGTTATAATTTTGAATAAAAACTTACTCAGTCGTATTTTCAAACTTTTAAGAGGGTAAAGCAGGTAGCAGATTTATAGGGTACAGTTGCCTGCACACACTCCTTCTTGCACCCTTGGAAACCCCACTTTCACACCCCTTAACAGATACACACTAACTATTAATGTCAGATGTACAATACATGGTAACTACACACCATCAACGGGGGATTTATATAAACTTCCATCATGTACAGATATAAACATTCATCAGGGGCAGATACGTACATCAGGGGCAGATATGACATCAAGGGCTGATACACACTAACTATCAATGTCAGATGTACTATACATGGTGAATACCACCATCAACAGGGGATTATATCAATTTACTCAAGGGCAGATACACACATTCATCACCGGCAGATACACACATTCATCAATGGCAGATACACACATTCATCAATGGCAGATGCACACATTCATTAAGAGCAGATACACACATTCATCAAGGGCAGATACACACATTCATCAAGGGCAGATACACACATTCATTAAGAGCAGATACACACATTCATCAAAGGCAGATACACACATTCATCAATAGCAGATACACACATTCATCAAGGGCAGATACACACATTCATCAAAGGCAGATACACACATTCATCAATGGCAGATACACACATTCATCAAAGGCAGATGCACACATTCATTAAGAGCAGATACACACATTCATCAACAGCAGATACACACAATCATCAAGGGCTGATACACACAATCATCAAGGGCAGATACACACATTCATCAATGGCAGATACACACATTCATCAAAGGCAGATGCACACATTCATCAAGGACAAATACACACATTCATCAATGGCAAATACACACATTCATCAATGGCAGATACACATATTCATCAATGGCAGATACACACATTCATCAAGGCAGATACACACATTCATCAATGGCAGATACACACATTCATCAAGGGCAGATACACACATTCATCAACGGCAGATACACACATTCATCAAGGGCTGATACACACATTCATCAAGGGCAGATGCACACATTCATCAAGGGCAGATACACACATTCATCAACGGCAGATACACACATTCATCAAGGGCTGATACACACATTCATCAAGGGCAGATGCACACATTCATCAAGGGCAGATACACACATTCATTTATGGCAGACACACACATTCATTAAGAGCAGATACACACATTCATCAACAGCAGATACACACATTCATCAAGGGCAGATACACACATTCATCAAGGGCAGATACACACATTCATCAATGGCAGATACACACATTCATCAAAAGCAGATACACACAATCATCAACAGCAGATACACACAATCATCAAAGGCAGATGCACACATTCATCAATGGCAGATACACACATTCATCAAGGGCAGATACACACATTCATCAAAGGCAGATACACACATTCAGATCAATCAAAGG
The DNA here is from genome assembly GCA_020152595.1 of Chiridota heheva. Lineage (NCBI taxonomy): Eukaryota > Metazoa > Echinodermata > Holothuroidea > Apodida > Chiridotidae > Chiridota > Chiridota heheva. The sequence goes on from JAIGNY010004473.1 coordinate 79,696, forward strand.
CAGATGCACACATTCATCAATGGCAAATACACACAATCATCAAGGGCAGATACACATATTCATCAAAGGCTGATACACACATTCATCAAAGGCAGATACACACATTCATCAATAGCAGATACACACATTTATCAAAGGCAGATACACACATTCATCAAGGGCAGATACACACATTCATCAATGGCAGATACACACATTCATCAACAGCAGATACACACAATCATCAAGGGCAGATACACACATTCATCAAAGGCTGATACACACATTCATCAAAGGCAGATACACACATTCATCAATAGCAGATACACACATTCATCAAAGGCAGATACACACATTCATCAAGGGCAGATACACACATTCATCAATGGCAGATACACACATTCATTAAGAGCAGATACACATTTTCATCAACAGCGGATACACACATTCATCAAAGAGCAGATACACACATTCATCAAAAGTAGATACACACATTCATCAAAGGCTGATACACACATATATCAAGGGCTGATACACACATTCATCAAGGGCTGAAACACACATTCATCAAAAGTAGATACACACATTCATCAAGGGCTGATACACACATTCATCAACAGCAGATACACACATTCATCAAGGGCAGATACACACATTCATCAAAGGCAGATACACACATTCATCAAAGGCAGATACACACATTCATCATGGGCAGATCATCAAGGGCAGATACACACATTCATCAAGAGCAGATATACACATTCATTAAGGGCAGATACACATTTTCATCAACGGCAGATACACACATTCATCAAGGGCTGATACACACATTCATCAATGGCAGATACACACATTCATCAAGGGCAGTTACACACATTCGTCAAAGGCAGATACACACATTTATCAAGGGCAGATGCACACATTCATCAAGGGCAGATGCACACATTCATCAAGGGCAGATACACACATTCATCAAGGGCAGATACACACATTCATCAAGGGCAGATACACACATTCATCAAGGGCAGATACACACATTCGTCAAAGGCAGATACACACATTTATCAAGGGCTGATACACCAATCATCCATCGGCTGATACACACATTCATCAAAAGTAGATACACACATTCATCAAAGGCTGATACACACATATATCAAGGGCTGATACACACATTCATCAAGGGCTGAAACACACATTCATCAAAAGTAGATACACACATTCATCAAAGGCTGATACACACATTCATCAAGGGCTGATACACACATTCATCAAGGGCAACACATACAGTACTTTCAACAAGGGCAGATACACACTTACATGAAGAACAGATACACACTTTCATCAATGGCAGAAACACATTTGCATCATGCTATTAGCAGGATGAGCCATATGGGTGTGAAGGGTAACTCTGACAACAATTAAATTATGTTTGTTTAAGGTGACTTCAATTAAAGGAAACAAAGTCTGACATAATCCTTATTTCATACAATAGAATTAAAATTAACAAATTTTCCTAAAAAACTCCCTATGCAATCTAACACATTTTTTTGGCAATTAAAAACTGTAATACTACTACTTAATGGTACCATGGGAGCTGCCATTTTGATTTCAAAAGATGCAGATCATGATGTCATCAGCCCAGCAGGATGTTGGAATGATTTGCATTTCTTTTAAATCTATCTCAAGTTTTCTAGCTGATGAAAAATTGTTTTTCTTTTGTACGGTCAAGGAAATTTTTGTGTACACATGGAATTATCAAAACATGCTGTTAAAACTTTGTCTCACATCATTTTGTAATAAAAACTTCAATCACATTTATAAAGAAATACATTATTATCCTTATATCCCTATTGGAGAAATTGTCATCATGCACAATATTTCGATACAGAATTGAAGAAAATGGCAGCCCCCATGTGTCAATTTCAAACATAAATAACTTGAGATAGGAATAAGATTTTGACTTGCTGTTTTTAGCAGTTGGTAAAGATTTTTATCCTCTATCATATGAAATGATTGTATCAGACTTTATGTCTCCTTTCAAGATGGATAACTTGTGATTGGAATAAGATTTTGACTTGCTGTTTTTGGCAGTTGGTTAAGATTGATATCTTCTATCATATGAAATAATGATTGTATCAGACTTTATGTCTGCTTTAAAATGTTTTAATAACAAATGGAACTTTACCCGGTAAACAATCAGCATTACTGGGTTTATTTTGATAAATCTTTTCTGGTAGTACTGACTGCCACAAACATGGTAAAGCCCATGCAAAAGCTGTTTCTACTTTTGGAACATTTGAAGCAAAAAATAATGATTTTAGGCCTTAATATAAAAGAATGAGCTTATTTGAATTAATTAATCAGGTCACCTTTTCTTTGCAATTCTTGACCAATCACGCGTGTGATTTTGCTAACATACACCTAATCTAAATCTCTATGCAGATCTTTAATACAATATTGATGAAAAGTTAAACAGATTTGCTTTTAGCTGATTTCCAAGGAGGAAAGAGGCAAGGATAAAATTCTCCATTTGATGGAAGAAAAAGATTGATCAAATACAGGAAAGAATAAACTACGGGATAGAGATTTCTAGGTCACATGGTGCAAGGGGCGTGGCAAGCAAGCACATTGACTTGCCTCTCGGTAGTCTCGGGGTTTTCATCGGATGAGTCATCATCGGATTCAGAAGCAGAAAAGTCGGGCATTTTCCGATTCAAACTTCTTTCAATGCGCTCCTTTACGTTCTCCAACGGCATAGAGCCGTTTAGAGTTAAATGCTCTCTTTGGTCGGGTTGCAACATTAGGACGGAATCGGACATGACAAGGGAGTGGGAATAGAGGAGTAAGAAAAACATGTCAAAGGTCACCACGGAAATAACATGAATGCACAGATTAGTATGCATTAAAATCTCTTTTGATTATTCATTTATGCAAATAAACTTAAAATATTACACATACAAGAGATTAAAACATCAAGGTATGTCAATCACAACCCACTCCCTGTCCATTTCAAATTATCCATCAGAATCAAAAAAACTATTTCAGTCTTTACAGCAATACCATTGTATTGCAGTGAGCATCCTTGCATTCAGTGTTGTAGCAATTGTAAGGGGGTCCGCCCAAAATTGAATGCTTATCTCGCACGCAACAGTATAGTAAGGCAGTCTACATTAATAGAAAAATTAACTCTAAAAAACTCAACATAAGGAGAAATATCAGGATGGTGGCAGGATTCCACCAAGAAATTAGCCAGTCTTTATAAGATAATAAAATATATATTGCACACACACACACACAAAATTGAAAATGACAGGCTTGAAGTGATATCTTTTCTTTGGAGAAATGGTCTGTCAACCATTCATTGCACATATTACCTCAGGCATTATGATACACAGCTATTTTTATCACCAGTTTGAAAACAAACTTCTCCCACTAAGACACTTAACACGGATGAGTGATTTCATTAACAAAAGTGCCTTGATTATTTAGCTCTGGATTTGTGTAATCTTATACACACAAATTGCCTTGGGCTATTTGTCTGTGGTGTGCATGGGAATGGCAGATAAACAATCATTGTTTGAAGTGGAAACACAATACACTGAACAGGAAGTCAGGTTGGTAATTGTCATAACTGAGTTTTCAGGATTAACTCAGGTGCTGGGTGTGGGTTGGCTTAAAGAGAAACTTTTCGGCATGGGCCTGGCTGGAGGTCCCTGACTAGAAGGTTGTAGACACCCATGGTCCTCTGGTACAAAATGAGAAAGGAGGTATTCATGAATATTCTGCATTTTAACTAACCTGTGTGGTGCACTTTTTGACACTGACTTCTTACCAGCTGCGTCGGGGGACAAGAAGAACATGCCATCATCCATACCCTCACGATGACTGCTTAGAGAGGTCCTTGACCCCCTGATCGTGTGAGGACTATGGTCCAATTTTGATGAAGGTTTGGGGCTGGGACTCTTACGACTTGTATCACTTCCATTGAGGGTCGACAAGCTAGCTGCACACTTGATTGCCTGGTAAACAGGGTCGATATCTGTCAAATATAAACATAAAGGGCATCTTTAATTGACATGTGTAATGGCCAATGGGCCCTTTTGATTAATCTGTTGAGAATTGTACACTTAATTGCATCCACATGCATCACAAGCAGGGGTGGGTTGGTGTACATGAGAGGGGGGCAAATTGTGACATCAACAGTTGAAAGCTTTTGATGGGATTTTATGACTAACCCCCAAAGAACATCTTTAGCTGCACACAATTGAAAGAAGATATACTTACCTGTGTTGTCATGAGATAGAGTTATGAGCTTACCTGTGTGTTGTCATGAGATAGAGCTATGAGCTTAACTGTGTGTTGTCCAAAAATAGAGCTATGAGCTTAACTGTGTGTTGTTATGAGATAGAGCTATGAGCTTAACTGTGTGTTGTCATGAGATAGAGCTATAAGCTTACCTGTGTGTTGTCATAAGATAAGAGTTATGAGCTTACCTGTGTGTTGTCATAAGATAGAGTTATGAGCTTAACTGTGTGTTGTCATAAGATAGAGCTATGAGCTTAACTGTGTGTTGTCATGAGATAGAGCTATGAGCTTAACTGTGTGTTGTCATGAGATAGAGCTATAAGCTTACCTGTGTGTTGTCATAAGATAGAGTTATGAGCTTACCTGTGTGTTGTCATAAGATAGAGCTATGAGCTTAACTGTGTGTTGTCCAAAGATAGAGCTATGAGCTTACCTGTGTGTTGTCAGGAGATAGAGTTATGAGCTTACCTGTGTGTTGTCAGAAGATAAAGCTTCAATAATGAGTTTACTTGTGTGTTGACAGAAGATATAGCTATAATAATGAGCTTACCTGTTGTTGTTGGAATATTTAGCTATGAGCTTACCTGTTGTTGTCAGAAGATAATAACGAGCTTCCCTGTGTGTTGCCAGAAGATATAGCTATGAGCTTACCTGCTGTTGTCAGAAGATAATAACGAGCTTTCCTTTATGTTGCCAGAAGATATAGCTATAATAATGAGCTTACCTGTTGTTGTCAGAAGATAATAACGAGCTTCCTGTGTGTTGCCAGAAGATATAGCTATAATGAGCTTACACCTGTTGTTGTCAGAAGATAATAACGAGCTTACCTGCATGGTGCTGTGATTCTCTCTTTAGTTCATCTGGAATTTCAATTGCGGAGGAGCTCTTTTGTCTTCGAAGAAACTTTCTTTTGTCTGGCTACAAATTCAAAATCACAAACTTGTATGTTATATCTAATGAGCAAACTGAGTGATAATTTGGACATAATTTGTTGTAGTGCACTCCATTCGAAGCAGGTTGATAATATTGGCATTTAAATCTGCATGAATATTTTCAATTCACTAAAGTAAGACAATAAATATGAATATTCTTCACATATCTAATACATTTTCCTGTATGAAGTGAAACATTTTGATTATTCATTCACTCAAATATGAATGCTTACCTCTGAACGGGAATTATCTCACAATCAAAATGTCTTTTTCACAATTTTAAACAAAAAGTTGTTTTTTCTCACAAGTTTAAAGCCATATCAATCAAACTTATATGCAGATTGTTATGTCATGAGTTGAATACCTTCCTATTTCCTTCCTGAAATCAATATTTTCACACATATACAAAATAAATCTTGAAAACAATAGGTCCACTCAGAATTTATATTCTTCTTCACATTAGAATACATTTTTAGGCCCTTGTACTTAAATTAGGGCCATACAATTTTTAAACAAAACAAAATAAAAGTCAGGACCATAGAAGACTTTAACATGTTGAAGGGGTAACTTTTGTTTCATATGAAATTAATTTGTTTATACATTCTATATACATATGAATTTACTATACCACTTTCCAAGTTATTTGACTTTCTTCAAACATTCGATAATGTTTGAGCTGGTTACCAGGAGACCCAGATAGGTCAGAACAATGATATAGAGGATGTTTCATTATGACCATTGTGGACCTGCATGCTTCGAAAGGACGTTTCAGAAGTTGAGTCCAGCATGCTGGACAGAAAGTTTTGAGAACTATCATTGACAACCGACAGTAAGGGTTGATGGAGTGAGATGAAGTATATAAGTATAAAGTAATTCAAGATAAAATATTCTAGATGGCCATTGTAATATTGAATAAAACAAAATTAATAACTACAACGGTAAATACCACCATGGTTCGCATGCCCATGCAAATTGACACTCATATCATATGACCAAGCCAATTATAACTAGAACGGTAATTACCGTCATGGTTCGCATGCCCATGCAAATTGACACCCATATCATATGACCCGGCCAATTAAAAAAATGGCATATCACACGTAGTCCCACATGGCATCCATGTCCCACATGGCATCCAATGTCCCACACGGCATCCCATGTCCCACACGGCATTCCATGTCCCACATGGCATCCCATGTCCCACATATCATCCCATGTCCCACATGGCATCCTACCCCATGTCCCACATGACATCCCATCCCATGTCCCACATGGCATTCCACCATATCTCCCATGTGGCATCCCACCACATGTCCTACATGACATCCCATGTCCCACATGGTATTCCATCATATGTCCCACAGGGCATCCCATCCTATGACCCACATGGCATTCCACCCTATGTCCCACATCCCATGTCCCATATGACATCCCACCTCATGTCCCACATAACATCCCATGCCTTGTCCCACATGGCATTCCACCATATCTCCCACATGGCATTCCACCATATCTCCCACATAGCATTCCACCATACAGTGTCTCACATGGCATTCCACCATATGCCCCACATGGCATTCCACCATATGTCCCACATGGCATCCCACGCTATGACCCACATGGATCCCATCCTACATGTATGTCCCACATTAATCCAACCATATGTACCACATGACATTCCTCCCTATGTCCCACATTGCATCCCTCCCTGTGTCCCGAATCAGTGGCTTCCCACCTGATGTCCCACATGGCATCCCACCATATGTTCCACATGGTATTCCTCCTAATGTTCCAATGACATCCTACTTTATGTCCAACATGGCATCACATCCCATGTCCCCATGGCCTCCTACCCTATATCCCACATAGCCTCCTACCCTATGTCACACATGGCATCCTACCTTATGTCACAAATGGCATCCCAACCTATGTCACACTCTGTGTTACTTGTGGCATTCCACCCCATGTCCCACATGGCATTCCATCCCATGTCCCACATGACATCCCATAGGCTTCATAAGAAGTCTCATCCTAGCTATCACAGTCCCTGATTGGTCATACTATGTATGAAAGTGTCAGTTCATATAATAACCTATATGTAAATGAGTTGTTGAATAAAACAAAAAAAGGTGGAGTCAAATAATTATACCTGATATAGCCCTTGGTGTATACAACATGGTAAATATTATATCATATGTCCCTCGTGGCCCCCATCTATGTCCCACATGGCATCCCTCCATATGTCCATGTGCAATCACATCCTGTCACACTCCCTGACTAAGCATACTAAATAAAAAAAGGTCTGGTCAGGTCATATACTGTAGCAACTTTATGCAAATGAGCACAATAATAAAGGTGGAGTTTAATAATCATGCCTGATACAACTGTTGGTGCCCAAATCTTTTGAAGAATTTTAAATCTCAAGTGCTACAAGAGAGACTTGATAATCTCTGAAGAATATTGAAAAATTATATCATTTTACCGTGATCTTCTAAGAATAACAATATAATAACTTATATGCAAATAACTTGTTGAATAAGAAAGAACAAAAGGTGGAGTCAAATAATATATACCCCTTGGTGCATACCACATGGTATATATTCTATCGTATGTCCCACATGGCCCCCATCCATGTCCCATATGGCATCCCTCCCTATGTCCATATGCAGTCACATCCTGTCACACTCCCTGACAGCATACTAAATAAAAAAAGTCTTGTCAGTTCATAAACTGTAACAACTTTATGTAAATAAACACAATAATATAGGCGGAGCTTAATATTCATGCCTAACATACATACCCCTTGGTGCATACCACATGGTATATATTCTATCATATGTCCCTCATGGCCCCCATCCATATCCCACATGGCATCCCTACTTATGTCCATATGCAGTCACATCCTGTCACACTCCCTGACTAAGCATACTAAGTAAAAAGTCTTGTCGGTTCATACACTGTAGCAACTTTATGCAAATGGCCACAATGATAAAGGCGGAGTTTAATAATCATGCCTGATACAGCCGTTGGATTGGAGCACAAATACTTTGAGGAGGTTTAAGGGTTTTAAATCTCCAGTGTTATGCAAGACACTTGAGGATCTCTGCAGAATTTTGGGAAATTACATCATCTTACAGTTATCTTCGAAGGAAATATCAAATGTTTTGTAAACATTTTAAGGAAACTATAGTTTTCAACCTGTCTTAAGAGTCTGAAAAACTAACATTAAATAAGGAAATTCCACCCTTCCATGAGGATATCTGAAGAAACTTTAACATTTTCTGAGGAATTCTTTAAAAAAGCTGAGGAAATCTCAGGCAAAAGTGTGGACGGCCAGACGGACGAAATACCCATTACATAGGTTAGCATTATGCTTTGCATGCTCACCAAAAACCAAATTCTTTGACTTTCTAAGGATTCAATACCCTACCAATTATTACACATCAATTCATAAGATACACTTAAATTACTATGGATAATATCTTATCCAAGAATTAAAAGGAAAATGTACAAATAGATGGTTGTGATGTCACAATGGTTAAAATATAATACAAAGCAACATATGGCCAACGCTTGAGGGCGTTATATCATGCAAACGCAAGCAAGGCAAAGCTGTACAAAATATGGGATAAGACATCATGTTCATGAATATTCAGATAAGAAAAGACAGCTAAGACAGTTAATGAATATTCAGATGGGAAAAGACAGCTAACCATTAGCTATTAAGCAGCACACAAGAAAGCTGTTGTATTGTGATGTGCTAACCACCCTGTAGGAAGCCATGGCATTATATGTCGTCGCAGGAAAATAACGTTGTCCTATGTCCAAAAAATGCCATTCTGAGATAATCGCATTTCAAGTTCTTAATTCTGCATTAATTCAGCACATTTTCTTTTTCCACATTATTTTTTTCCTAGATGATAAATGTCAAGTCAGAGGTATAAAAAGTAGCCTACTTGATCTTAAAATATTTTCCAATAAAAAAGTCAAATTTGGCCAAAAATTGACATAGGACAACTTTACTTTCCTGCGACGATGTATACATGACAAACACAGATGTAAAAACATGCTAATTAATATTTAAATGGGACAATTAGGCTATTGTTTATGCAGCTTTACATACCAACAAAAGACAAATCATGCTCATAATGCATATGTGAAAAAGAAACTAATGAATATTGAAATGAAAAATCAGGCTCATGAACTTTATATATAGAGTATCTTTACGTATACCAGCAAAAATATAGCATGCACATGAAATTGAGATGGGAACAATGTACTAATGAATATTCAGATGACAAAGGACAGCTCCTTATTGGCTATCTAGCTTTATATAACAGATACGATAGTAATGCACATGGTTTGTGACATACCAACAAAATACTTCAATGCACATACATACCACATGTAAATAGTTGCATTTGATTTATTAAAGATTTTATGATTAATTTTGTATTCATGGATGGTGGAAGAGGGGGAAGGGGAGGGGGACTTAGCAGATTTTTGACCCCCCAAAATAATATGAATATATCTCCAATAAGTGATGAAATCAAACAGCTTATGCTGCAGCCACAAATGTGATAACATTCTGCCACCACTGATATTCACGATATATCTCTAAAAAGTGATGAAATAAAACAGCTTATGCTGCACAGCCCCAAATGTGATAACCTTCTGCCACCACTGATATTCACAATGTAATGAACAGCAGGCTATTTCATGCACTTATTATGCAAAAACTAATGCAAGCGAACATTCCTCTTTCAGCAAAAAATAGATCCAAATTCACAATGAATATTCATAAGAAGGGTATGCATAAAGATGTAAATGGAATTACAGCAAGCATTCTCATGCAATTGAGCAGGAAGTGAATGCAGGGGGTAATGAATATTCAATACCACGAAGTGAATGCAGGGGGTAATGAATATTCAATACCAGCAAGTGAATGCAGGGGGTAATGAATATTCAATACCAGGAAGTGAATAAAGGAGGTAATGAATATTCAATACCAGAAAGTGAATGCAGGGGGTAATGAATATTCAATACCAGGAAGTGAATGAAGGAGGTAATGAATATTCAATACCAGAAAGTGAATGCAGGGGGTAATGAATATTCAATACCAGGAAGTGAATGCAGGAGGTAATGAATATTTAATACCAGAGATACTCGAATATCCTGCACACTGGCCTGACGCCGGAATAACTTTGATTTGCTTGGTTTACGGGTGAGTTTAGCTGGCTCCTAAAATATGAAAAGGATCGAGAAATCATTTGTGATAATTTTATATCATGTTTCTGAACTTTGTATATAAAAAGTTAATTTCTGCTAAATAGCATTTAAGGAAATAAAACTGTTTTTAAACATAGACACTTTATCAAAATATTATTGAAACGAAACTATTGATACAGAAATGAAGAACGACCAAATGATAACTTAATAAGTATTTCATATATGTCTATCATAGACACCTATAACATATGAAAGGTTCTTTTCATTTCAAACACGACCTCATGAAAAGAAGACACTGTAATTAGCAACAATACAGAAAAATTAGCACATTCAAATGTTTTCAGATGTTTTGTGATATTTCTTACAAATTTGTGAGGACATTAGAACTATTTTGCTCTTGCTATTTGACCTCCAATAATTAGACCTATTAGTGGTCAAGCAATTAACATTAAAAAAACAAAGCAAGATAATAACTGACACTAGTCTTGAAACTTCAATGGCTTACACACACACACAAAATGTGTCAGCGATGCATCGTTTACACAGGGAGTCCCTGAAGTGACGCCATCGCATTTGAAGCCCGATTCTGTTTTTTTTTTCTTCTTCGTTAAGGTGACAAAAAACTCAATTCTTCTTTTACCATTTTCTCGCAAACGATGGGTGTAGAGCAGAAAAAATCATATTTTTGCAAATGAAATAATCAAAATATCAAATTTATCATTAGTTCCAACCCCCATGGCAGGACCACTTTACAACGTGATACAAACGTAATCCTGGTATCATATACTGAAACATAGGCAGTCTGGTATTGTGGATAGTGTGGGAGTGGATAGTGTGGGTTCAAATCCTGGCCGTGTACGCAGCTTTGTTTTTTACGAGTTAATTACAGCGGTGGTTAGTTATTGATTTTTTCATTGTTTTTGCATGTTTTGCTTGGAGAATTTTTTTTAGACTGCTATCATTGGAACGGAAATTAAAAAAACAATCTAAATATGTATAAAAAAAACCTCCATTTTCTTTACTCACAATAAAAAATACACGCTAAAATAAATTGGCTTAAGTTTGCCTAAAATTTGCATATTTATGTTGATATTTTCTTTATTTTGACTTTTTTATTAAAAAGTTTATTATCTTAGCATTCATATAAATCAAACTTGTAGTAATACAAAACAAAAGGAAACTTAAGAAAGTTAATTTTGAAAATTCTTTTTTTTTAATCCAAAATTTTGTTGTCAATGTTTTGAACCCCTGGGGCTTTAAGAGTTAAACTACATTGTTTACATAGTGAGGGTGAGATGATTCTAACATTCTTTATTCCACCATCTGTCAAATCACATAGTCTACAACTAGCTTAATCCTTACTCTACCATGCGGCGATAGTATCAAACCACCCTTTTCTAAGAAAATCGGGATTTTACCAGTCCTACAGGAGTAATCTTGGTACCATTTTAAAGTACTACATTTTAATGTATTTAAAGTACATTTTAAAGATATTTCTTTTACAAAATGTAACTTCTTTTTTTATAGATGGCATATTACAGAATGTTTAGGAAAAGTAGCTTGAAAAATTGCCAAAAAATTGACAATGTTTTTTTTCTTTCAAGTCTTACAATAACTTCAAGATCACATTTTTGCTTCAAAATCAAACACGCAAGCCCTAAGACATGACAGTATTCGTTTTTGGCCTATTTTTTTTTATAATCCCTACCTGCAATCATTTGTTCTGGAGAAATTTCTTCAAAATTTCAGGAATATCTGCCATTTTTGTTTTGTTTTCTTCAAAAATTTGTGTACTCAAACCGTACATCGCACATGCTTCTTTGAACCGCCGTTCGAAAGTGCTTGAAATTTCCTTTCATTTGTATATAAATAAAGGCATACCCCCTCTATTTAGAACCATTCCTATAAGAATTATTTCTCCTTTCCAATTTGAACGACTACGTGGTGCAGAGGAAATGTACGCGGCTAGCACGCGAGCGCTCCGGATGCGAGTCTTACCGTGCCCACTGCGTAATTATTTTTCTGCTGCAGCTTTTAGGGGTCTTTTGACTATAATCGTTTTTGATGTTTTTCCATCTTTCCTTTCTCTCTAAAAATTACACATTAGCATCATTGGAAAGGAAATTTCATATAGAATCTACTAAATATGTAACACAAATTTCTGTTTTCAATATTGACAAGGAGTTATACTTCTGCAAATATTGACCATTTGTTGACCAAATTTAGCCGAAAATTGCTTAAATTGCATATTTTTGTCTAATATTTCCTAAATAGGCTTTCATTACTCAAAAGATAAATATTTTGGTCTCTATTCCAACCAAACTTGTAACGAAAGAAAATGAAATGAAGGATGTCAAAAATGCATATGAAAAAAAAAGTTACGAAATTTGGGCTCGTTTTTTCCTTCTTCAAAGTCCTAGTAGAGAAAGGGTTCATTTCTTCATCTTTTTACCCTAACTTTTACAAAATGATAGCTTTTTTATCGTTCATCTTTTATATCATCTTGCATCTTCCTTTTGTTTGTTTATTTAAATCCTTGCCTTTTCATGAGGAAATAAGCATCTTTAGGAAAAATTGTCCATCATTATTCATGGGTTTTGCACAAAGTCCTCCTAAGCGTATAATGTATATTTACATTTAGGCAAGGCTCAGCCAAGGACTAATCTGATTCACATCACTGAACAGCAGTTATGTGGCTTGAGCCCAAGATAAATGACCTATTGTGTACAGTGTAACAGTAGCAGGTTGCTAACAAGTGAACTGTGAATAGACTATGAAGATGCTGTAAGTTAAGAAGGTATAAATTACCCCTGTGTTGTGTACGGTGTAACAATAGCTGGATGCTAGTCAATGAAATGTGAAGAGTCTCTCGGGTTGAATGGTGTGGATTACTCCTAATTTGGAGAAAATCGGGGGTGTCGGGCTGGAGGGGTCTAAGGGCCAAAAATTCTTAACATTGCCCTTTAATCATTTTAAATGTATCTTTAACTTGTGTATTATGAATTTAACTTCACCTTTACTTTCGCCATGTTCTTTTTTAAATTTGGTACTCAATTACTTAGCATTTTTGCTGTATCTGATCTATAATCTTTTAAAGTTGTTTGGTATATAATGCATACATTGTTGAACGCATTGATACTTTTTTTATTGTGCTACATCGATGCCGCCAACACCACCACCACCACCACCAATCATCATCATCACCATTCACCATCATCATCATCACCATCACCATCACCATCACCACCACCATCATCACCACCACCACCACCATCATCATCATCACCACCACCACCACCATCACCATCATCATCATCATCATCACCACCACCACCACCACCACCATCATCATCATCACCATCATCATCACCACCACCACCACCATCATCATCATCACCATCACCACCACCACCACCACCACATCATCATCATCATCACCACCACCACCACCACCACCATCATCATCATCATCATCATCATTATTATTATTAATATTCTTTGGTAGACTTTCCACACCAGTCACTTTCATACAAATTTTTGCACCTCTAAAATCTAATATCTCCTGAACTAAATAAGATATTGAAAGTTCCTAGAAGCATCTTCCTTGTTGTCCTCTATTGACATGCCTCACCACTGAACTACTCATTAAAGGATTAGTTCAGTGGTCAAGCATGTCCATCTTATATGAAAGAGGACTTCAAAAGAAACAAAATGGTGAAAAAAGCATTAAAAAATCTTATTCCTTTAAAGGATTAGTTCAGTGGCCCAGCAAGTCCATCTTATATGAAAGAGGACTTCAGATGAAACAAAATGGTGAAGAAAGCATTCAAAAATCTTATTCCATTAAAGGATTACTTCAGTGGTCAAACATGTCCATCTTATATGAAAGAGGACTTCAGAAGAAACAAATTGGCACTAGAAAATCTTACTTTGTTAAAGAGATATTCAAGTTTAAAGCTCTGTCTTATCTTTATAGATATGACTGGTGTTGTAAGTCTACTATGAAAAGTTGGCACCCTCATCCTCACATTCTCAACAATTGTTAATGTATTTTAAATAAAGTTTATTTAATATGTTTACTATTTAAATTATATTTCCTCGAACTTTCTTCAGGTGAAAAAAAATACCAAAAAATATTATATATTTATATTATAAATACCCTTACTAGATTCAGTTTTACTACTTTTCTGACATATCCCATGATTTTTAAGCCTCAAAGTTGCAGGACAAAATATGATAGAATACATAACGACTTTGAGGAATCTGAGGCTATGACATCACAAGTAGTCTGATATGAGTCATTTCTACACAAATGATACCAAACATTAAGCTTTTAATATCTCCTTAACGGAATAAGATTTTTGAATGGTTTCTTCATTATTTTGTTTCTTTTGATGTCCTTGTTCATATAAGATAGATTTGCTTGACCACTGACTGAACTTATCCTTTAAACTTCTGCGTGATACTTACAGATAAAAGGGAGTTGTTCATAGAAGATGGACTTGCTTAACCACTGAACTTATCCTTTAAACTACTGCGTGATACTTACAGATAAGAGGGAGTTGTTCATTGAAGATGGACTTGCTTAACCACTGAACTTATCCTTTAAACTACTGCGTGATACTTACAGATAAGAGGGAGTTGCAAGAAGGTAAGTTGTTGTTGCATTTAGTGTGGATACAAAGCTTGCAGAGTTTACAGCGCAATCCTTGTCTCATCAAGCCTGTCAAAGAAACAAATGTGTAAGCATAATATCCACATGCCCAGGTACATGTACATGCAGCACAGTAGTACATACCCCTCCCAACTTCCAATACATAAATTTGACCAATTTCGCCCCAAATTCAAACATTACGTGTACCTACGCTTTCCCTTTAGTATGCACTGCAACCGCCGATTTTGGCCAAAATCGACGGTTGCACATCACACGTTTCCTATCTGATGCACGTTGGGCATATTATTAATGCCCCTATAATAGCATACTGAAAGGAAAGAGCTTGCACACTTAATGAACAGTTTTAAAAATAATTTGCGAAATCCTCAAACACCATTTCTTTCTTCTAGTTTTGATTCTTGTGATAATTCCTTTAGCAATTAATGACAGATCAAGAACAAAGCACCTCACTCATATTCTGTCAAAGGTGACCTTTTTCATGTCTGAATAAGGTCACAAGGTCACTGAGAATGGGTGTTCTCCACCACTGACTGTACTTTAAACACTTTTAAAAAAGTGGGGAACGACCCTTATCCACCACCCTTGTTATTCAAAGCTCCTGTTAAATACGTTTGGAGTTTGGAGCTATAGCAGTAGCACATAATTATCCAAAGGAATAATTGCAAAAGAAACAACAATTATTATGGTTTTGCCAAAAATGGGCAGGGGATATATTGAGGGATGGTGGAGACAAAGGCTGAGGGGCTTCAGATTTGATAATAAAACTTAGAGATTTTGCATTTTTAAAAACATCCATAATCTCAGAGTTTCACGGGTTTTTTTATGCTTTGCCAGCAAGCACTTGCAAAGGAATACTTTGACATAATGAAGGTCACCATCCATCCATCTACATGTTCTGCCCACGTTCATATATGCCTTGCATCAAAATGGGTGGGTGACTGATTTTCACTCTACCTACCTTTAAGACTCATTTTGCATTGGTCACAAACTGTAGGTTTTATGAAGTTGTATTCCTGCATTATATGGGCTGAGCCTGTTGAGGTAGTAGGTGAGCCGTTGAGAGCCGGAGATCCCTGATTGGAATTACTGGTGGAATCAGTCCCCATGACTGCATGTCCGTTGGCGAGGTTGGAAGCACTGAACCAGTCAGGGGAGAAAAGGAGGAGCTGTAAAGAAGGAATAATTGTTGAAGTTAAATGTGAAAGATAGTCATAACTAGGTACCCTGGGTACCATTGATTGCATGTTTTAATACTTTCTTGGGGGTTGGATGAGGCCCACCTCAAACTTCCATAACCTCCTTCCTCACCAACTCCCAACTACCATCAACCCTCCCCTAACAAACCTAACTTTTTACCCTCTCCCACATATCCTCCCTCACCCACCCTCATTGTATTTCAAGGAAACTATTCAACCTTTAAATTGTAAAGTCCCAACCCCTCACTAAACTCCCAACATCCCCTCCCCCTCCTACCCCTATCATCCATGTATGCCCTACCTCTTCTAGCCCACCCCATATACCCCTAACCGCCTACACACCTCCCATACCCATCCCCATCTACATAACCCCTCCCCCAACACTTCCCACCTACTCCTATCCCTTCTCCCAATACCCCTCCCTCAAAAGCTTTGAAGACAAACTACTGCTTTGTCAAATATCTTATTCAAGCTTACAATAATCGCATCTAACCTACCATTCTGCCCTGAACCATGTGAATGTGGTATGCAAATGACATACCTGAGCCTTTCTCGATGCCAAAGCAACGTCTTGCTTTCGTATATCATACTTCATCTTGTGGATCTCGGATAGTGTTTGGGCAACCACAGCAGATGGCTGGGTGGTCTTTTGGCTATCAATAAAGCATATGCAAATTAAGCAAATGAAAATTCGTGTGGGTAATATTATCTGTTCAAAATTATTTACACAAATGATGAGAGCATCATCACATGAACTATGTTGAAAATATTTGAAATGCATTGTTATTATAGTACACACAAGAATGTTTGAAATATTCTAATGAATAACTGATATCAACAGTTTATAAATCTTAGCTTAGATCTTTGATATCTTAAGATGTTCAGACAAAAAACAAAAGCATTTCAAGTATAATGCATGTTGGGAGTTTAGGGAGGGTTGTGAGTCTACAAAAAGGAACTAAAGGTGTGGTATATCTATCCTCCCTCTCTGAACCTAATGTAGTCCAGCTAGGGGCAAAGAGCTAGGGGCAAAGAGCTAGGGGCAAAGAGCTAGGGGCAAAGCCCTGAAAGGGCAGCCAAGGATAGAAGCTGTACGGAGGATGTCAAATTTTTAGGAGATAGGTGCCACCCATAAAAATGTCACTAGGAATAAACCCTCCAGATTTTCCCCAATTTTCCCCAAGAGAGACTTGAACTTATCACTGACAACGGAAACTTCACATGAGGTAGTAAAAAAGCTTTTACAAGCTAACGGTGACCTAGTACAAACTCATAAAGAGTTCAATTTGTATAGGGGAAGTGAATAAAACAGATAATTCCAGATTAATCTCGCAAATTAACTCTCACCTGTCTAAACTTTTTCGTAATCTTCCTAACATTTCCTTTGATGAACTTAAGCTGGATTCTAATTCCCTGATCTGAAAGAAAACACCCAACATCACATGAGGTTAATCTTTAATTAAAGATTGATATTTACAGTTTTTATATGCAAATTTATTGCATGGAGCAAAGAACTTTGGCCAAAGTGGAATGGCCCGACTTTAGGGGGTTCATCTGTAAGTGCAAAGACCTTTGATCTGTGGGGGTTCATGCGTGAGTGCAAAGACCTGTGAACTGTGGTGGTTCATCCGTGAGTGCAAGGACCTTTAAACTGTGGAGGTTTATCCGTGAGTGCAAGTACCTTTGAACTGTGGAGATTCATCTGTGAGTGCAAAGACCTTTGAACTGTGGTGGTTCATCCGTGAGTGCAAAGTCCTTTAAACTGTGGGGGTTCATCCGTGAGTGCAAAGACCTTTGAAGTGTGGGGGTTCATCCGTGAGTGCAAGGAACTTTGAACTGTGGGGGTTCATCCGTGAGTGCAAACACCTTTGAAAAGTGAAGGTTCATCCATGAGTGCAAAGACCTTTGAACTGTGGGGGTTCATCCATGAGTGCAAAGACCTTTGAACTGTGGGGGTTCATCCGTGAGTGCAAAGACCTTTGAACTGTAGGGGTTCATCTGTGAGTGCAAAGACCTTTGAACTGTGGGGGTTCATCCGTGAGTGCAAAGACCTTTGATCTGTGGGGGTTCATCTGTGAGTGCAAAGACTTTGAACTGTGGGGGTTCATCCGTTAGTGCAAAGACCTTTGAACTGTGGGGGTTCATCCGTGAGTGCAAAGACCTTTGAACTGTGGGGCTTCATCCGTGAGTGCAAAGACTTTTGAACTGTGGGGCTTCATCCGTGAGTGCAAAGACCTTTGAACTGTGGGGCTTCATCCGTGAGTGCAAAGACCTTTGAACTGTGGGGGCTCATCCGTGAGTGCAAAGACCTTTAAGCTGTGGGGCTTCAACCGTAAGTGCAAGGACCTTTGAACTGTGGGGGTTCATCCGTGAGTGCAAAGACCTTTGATCTGTGGGGGTTCATCTGTGAGTGCAAAGACTTTGAACTGTGGGGGTTCATCCGTTAGTGCAAAGACCTTTGAACTGTGGGGGTTCATCCGTGAGTGCAAAGACCTTTGAACTGTGGGGCTTCATCCGTGAGTGCAAAGACTTTTGAACTGTGGGGGTTCATCAGTGAGTGCAAAGACCTTTGAACTGTGGGGGTTCATCCGTGAGTGCAAAGACCTTTGAACTGTGGGGCTTCATCCGTGATTGCAAAGACCTTTGAACTGTGGGGCTTCATCCGTGAGTGCAAAGACCTTTGAACTGTGGGGCTTCATCCGTGAGTGCAAAGACCTTTGAACTGTGGGGGCTCATCCGTGAGTGCAAAGACCTTTGAGCTGTGGGGCTTCAACCGTAAGTGCAAGGACCTTTGAACTGTGGGGGTTCATCCGTGAGTGCAAAGTCCTTTGAGCTGTGGGGGTTCATCCGTGAGTGCAAAGACCTTTGAATTGTGGGGTTCATCCGTGAGTGCAAAGTCCTTTGAACTGTGGGGGTTCATCCGTGGGTGCAAACACCTTTGAGCTGTGGGGGTTCATCCATGAGTGCAAAGACCTTTGAATTGTGGGGTTCATCCGTGAGTGCAAAGTCCTTTGAACTGTGGGGGTTCATCCGTGAGTGCAAAGTTCTTTAAACTGTGCATTAAATACTCATATAAACACACTACCAAAACATTAATCTTTTAATACAATGCTTGTGTTAGATTGTTTAATCCTTACTCTACCAGCACTTTTTTGAAAATGTGCTTGGGAAGCGGGGTCAAAGATGGAGAACCCAAAACATCGATAATATCACTGCGTAGTAGGTAGAGCAAGGAAGTTTACAAATATTTGATCGCTTTATTAAAAAAAAAACTCAACATTTATTTAATGCTTTGAAAATGGAATAAACTAAGTAATCATTGTCCTGCATTAATGTGATTTAATGCACGGGTTATAACAACGTAAATACTCAATAATAATGAAACGCTGACATCCATACTGCTCTATGGACTAATTAAACCTTTAATTACATAAATGATAATCAAGATGTTTAGTTGTGCTCAGGGGGGGGGGGGGACAACTCCATATGTATATATATATATATATATATATATATATATATATATATATAGGTATATATATAAATATATATATATATATATATATATATATATATATATAATATATATATATATAAATATATATATATATATATATATATATATATAAATATATATATATATATATATATATATATATATATATATATATATATATATATATATATATATATATATATATATATATATATATATATATATTTGTATTTGTATTTGTGTGTGTGTGCCTGAGCAGGTGCTTTTTTCCACCATTTTCATAGAGCAGGTGTCTCTTTTTATTAAAAAAAACAATAATTTTTTCAGTAAAAAAAATGGGTCTTTTTTCATCGTTTCCGTAGTGCAGGTCTCAAAAAATAACGCTTTACTCTGTGAATTTTGTACTGCTGGTCCATTTTAAAATATTTTTAAAGATTTATCATACTGCAAGTATCAAAATTGACTTCTTTCATGTATAATATCTTTTACATCCTTATTACCACCACATGCATGCATCCTTAATACCACACCATGCATGCATCCTTAGCACCACACCATGCATGCATCCTTAATACCACACCATGCATGCATCCTCAACACCACACCATGCATGCATCCTTAATGCCACACCATACATGCAGCCTTAATGCCACACCATGCACGCATCCTTAATACCACACCATGCATGCATCCTTAATACCACACCATGCATGCATCCTTAATACCACACCATGCACGCATCCTAATGCCACACCATACATGCATCCTTAATGCCACACCATGGATGCATCCTTAATACCACATCATACATGCATTCTTATTACCACACCATGCATGAATCCTTAATGCCACACCATACATGCATCCTTAATACCACACCATACATGCATCCTTAATGCCACACCATGCACGCATCTTTACTACCACACCATGCACGCATCCTTAATACCAATACCATGCATGCATCCTTAATACCACACCATGCATGCATCCTTAATACCACACCATGCATGCATCCTTAATGCCACACCATGCACGCATCCTTAATACCACACCACGCATGCATCCTTAATACCACACCATGCATGCATCCTTAATACCACACCATGCATGCATCCTAATGCCACACCATACATGCATCCTTAATGCCACACCATGCATGCATCCTAATACCACACCATACATGCATTCTTATTACCACACCATGCATGAATCCTTAATGCCACACCATGCATGCATCCATCCACATGCCACACCATGCACGCATCTTTAATACCACACCATGCACGCATCCTTTACTACCACACCATGCATGCATCCTTAATACCACACCATGCATGCATCCTTAATACCACACCATGCATGCATCCTTAATGCCACACCATGCATGCATCCTTAATACCACACCATGCATGCATCCTTAATACCACACCATGCATGCATCCTTAATACCACACCATGCATGCATCCTAATGCCACACCATACATGCATCCTTAATGCCACACCATGCATGCATCCTAATACCACACCACGCATGCATCCTTAATACCACACCATGCATGCATCCTTAATACCACACCATGCACGCATCCTTAATGCCACACCATGCATGCATCCTTAATGCCACACCATGCATGCATCCTTAATGCCACACCATACACGCATGCATGCCACACCATGCATGCATCCTAATACCACACCACGCATGCATCCTTAATACCACACCATGCACACATCCTTAATACCACACCATACACGCATCCTTAATACCACACCATACACGCATCCTCAATACCACACCATGCATGCATCCTTAATACCACATCATGCATGCATCCTTAATACCACATCATGCATGCATCCTTAATACCACACCATACACGCATCCTTAATACCACACCATACACGCATCCTCAATACCACACCATGCATGCATCCTAATACCACACCATGCATGCATCCTAATACCACACCATGCATGCATCTTATTACCACACCATGCATGAATCCTTAATGCCACACCATACATGCATCCTTAATACCACACCATACATGCATCCTTAATGCCACACCATGCACGCATCTTTACTACCACACCATGCACGCATCCTTAATACCACACCATGCATACATCCTTAATACCACACCATGCATGCATCCTTAATGCCACACCATGCATGTATCCTTAATGCCACACCATGCATGCATCTTTACTACCACACCATGCACGCATCCTTAATACCACGTCATGCATGCATCCTTAATGCAACACCATGCATGCATCCTTAAAACAACACCATGCATGCATCCTTAATACCACACCATGCATGCATCCTTAATACCAATACCATGCATGCATCCTTAATACCACACCATGCATGCATCCTTAATACCACACCATGCATGCATCCTTAATGCCACACCATACATGCATCCTTAATGCCACACCATGCACGCATCTTTACTACCACACCATGCACGCATCCTTAATACCACACCATGCATGCATCCTTAATGCAACACCATGCATGCATCCTTAAAACAACACCATGCATGCATCCTTAATACTACACCATGCATGCATCCTTAATACCAATACCATGCATGCATCCTTAATACCACACCATGCATGCATCCTTAATACCACACCATGCATGCATCCTTAACACCACACCATGCATGCATCTTTAATACCACACCATACATGCATCCTTAATACTACACCATGCATGCATCCTTAATACCACACCATACATGCATCCTTAAAACCACACCATACATGCATCCTTAATGCCACACCATACATGCATCCTTAATGCCACACCATGCATGCATCCTTATAACCACACCATGCATGCATCCTTAATGCCACACCATGCATGTATCCTTAATACCACACCATACATGCATCCTTAATGCCACACCAAGCATGCATCCTTAATACCACACCATGCATGCATCCTTAATACCACACCATACATGCATCCTTAATACCACACCATGCATGCATCCTTAATGCCACACCATGCATGCATCCCTAATGCCACACAATACATGCATCCTTAATACCACACCATGCATGCATCCTTAATACCACACCATGCATGCATCCTTAATACCACACCATGCATGCATCCTTAATACCACACCATACATGCATCCTTAATGCCACACCATGCATGCATCCTTAATGCCACACCATACATGCATTCCTAATACCACACCATACATGCATCCCTAATGCCACACCATACATGCATTCCTAATGCCACACCATACATGCATTCCTAATGCCACACCATACATGCATCCCTAATGCCACACCATGCATGCATCCCTAATACCACACCATACATGCATCCTTAATAAACTTACATCTTTTAAAATGTTATTGTGCTGTTCCTTAAGACTGCCCTCAGTTGCTGTGTTAAAAATCAGTTGATTCATGCTAAAATCCTGGAAAAAAGAACATTTATAGAAAGGTTACTTAAAGAGTAAGATAAACTGCCTTGCACTCTAACCTTATGGGATAGTTACTTAAAGGGTAAGATAAACTGCCTAGCATTCTAACCTTAGGGGTAATTACTTAAAGGGTAAGATAAACTGCCTAGCATTCTAACCTTATGGGGTACTTACTTAAAGGGTAAGATAAACTGCCTAGCATTCTAACCTTAAAGGTAGTTACTTAAAGGGCAATATAAACTGCCTAGCATTCTAACCTTAGGGTAATTACTGCCTAGCATTCTAACCTTATGGGGTACTTACTTAAAGGGTAAGATAAACTGCCTAGCATTCTAACCTTAAAGGTAGTTACTTAAAGGGCAATATAAACTGCCTAGCATTCTAACCTTAGGGGTAATTACTTAAAGGGTAAGATAAACTGTGTAGCATTCTAACCTTATGGGGTAGTTACTTAAAGGGTAAGATAAACTGCCTAGCATTCTAACCTTAGGGGATAGTTACTTAAAGGGTAAGATAAAGTGCCTAGCATTCTAACCTTATGGGGTAGTTACTTAAAGGGTAAGATAAACTGCCTAGCACTCTAACCTTATGGGATAGTTACTTAAAGGGTAAGATAAACTGCCTAGCATTCTAACCTTAGGGGTAATTACTTAAAGGGTAAGATAAACTGCCTAGCATTCTAACCTCATGGGGTAGTTACTTAGAGGGTAAGATAAACTGCCTAGCATTCTAACCTTATGGGGTAGTTACTTAAAGCTTAAGATAAACTGCCGAGCATTCTAACCCCAAGGGATACTTACTCCAAGGGTAAGATAAGCTGCCTAGCATTCTAACCTTATGGGGTAGTTACTTAAAGGGTAAGATAAACTGCCTAGCATTCTAACCTTATGGGGTAGTTACTTAAAGGGTAAGATAAACTGCCTAGCATTCTAACCTTATGGGGTAGTTACTTAAAGGGTAAGATAAACTGCCTAGCATTCTAACCTTATGGGGTAGTTACTTAAAGGGTAAGATAAACTGCCTAGCATTCTAACCTTATGGGGTAATTACTTAAAGGGTAAAATAAACTGACTTAAAGGGTAAAATAAATTGCCTAGCATTCTAACTTTATGGGGTAGCTACTTAAAGCTTAAGATAAACTGCCTAGCATTCTAACCTTAAGGGATACTTACTTCAAGGGTAAGAAAAACTGCCTAGCATTCTAACCTTATGGGGTAGTTACTTAAAGGGTAAGATAAACTGCCTAGCATTCTAACCTTATGGGGTAGTTACTTAAAGGGTAAGATAAACTGCCTAGCATTCTAACTTTATGGGGTAATTACTTACAGGGTAAGATAAACTGCCTAGCATTCTAACCTCATGGGGTACTTACTTAAAGGGTAAGATAAACTGCCTAGCATTCTAATCTTATGGGGTAATTACTTACAGGGTAAGATAAACTGCCTAGCATTCTAACCATAACCTTATGGGGTAGTTAGGGAAAGGGGTCAATTCACATTTATATCAAATTTGTGAGTAAGTCAAGCAATAAAATGTGACATCATATCCTCACATGTCTTTGTCAATGAAATAGTTTTTAATTGCCTTTGAACCATTAGATAGAATAAAAACATAAATTCAGTAAAATCAGACGAAAAGGTGACAATTGAGTTCCATCTTTCATTAAATATGATACATGTTGTTTCGCTGGCGTATTGAGAAAGGGTCTCTATGCACACATCCCATGGGGGTAGATCCTGGGGATAAAGCGAGGAAGGGTCTCTATGCACACATCCCATGGGGGTAGATCCTGAGGATAAAGCGAGGAAGGGTCTCTATGCACACATCCCATGGGGGTAGATCCTGAGGATAAAGCGAGGAAGGGTAAATCCTCCACATTCTGGTGAAGTCCTAACATATAACACTTTTTCACAACATTTGACAAATTATTCCCCAAAATTGAGATGGTTATATGTTACTCACCCCTATAAAGGCATCCATTAATTCTACTAGAACCTTCAGACGCAAATTAGTTTGTCAGCAAATCATGAGGAACATGGTTTAAGTGCAAACAACAATGAAACAATACATGAATTTAGGTGAATAGCTATTTTCCTGGAGAGATTCTGTCTTTTTGTTGGTTCACTGTGTTAATACACATGAAGCAATATCTTTCCTTAGGAGATATGGTCCGTCAATCATTCACAGTAAATGTACAAATCACCTCAGGTATATGATTCACAGCTATTTCTATCACCAGTTTGAAAACAATTTTCTCCCACTGCATCACCTGACAAAAGTGCCCTGTGTATTCAGCACTGGCTTTCACACAAATAACCTTAGGCTACTTAGCTGTGGTGTGCATGGAAATGGCAGATAAACAATCATTGTTTTGAGTGGAAACATTACACTGAACAGGAAGTCGGGTTGGTAATTGCCATACCTGAGTTTTCAGGATAACTCAGGTGTCTGGTGCGGGTAGGCTTAAAGATAAACTTTTCGGCATGCAGTATTTCAAGATACACCGTTTAGTCCATGAGATGTGCTCTGTATGCCAATGGCAATGTAAAGCACCATCCAATGTCAGTGCTTTCCAAAGGTAGTGTGCATATTATGTAACGTCATGTAATCAGTTTAACTCCATTAAGCTCAGCCATACAGACAAAAAGGACAAATCTTTACCAAGGCCAGTCAATGTCGAAATGGAGAGCAAGAAGGTTTTTGATTTATAACCTTGTGACTGAATAAGGGTTCCAGGACTGAAGGCTTCTTCTCTAGAGACCCCAAAGATCGTAACAAATCCGTATTTACCTCGCTGATTTCTTCATCTACTTTCTGAAATTCAAAGAGTTTTAGCTCTGGTTTCTTGACGGCAGCCAGGATTGTCAAATCTTGCAGCACCTCGGGAATACTGGATTTCTTGGTAGATGAGATGATTGGATCAATTCGATGAGACTGCTCCAGAAGCTGTTCCAAGACAAAATAAAAACGTAACTCATCAAAACTTATTCTCTCGAGCAAAAAAGCCAAGAAGGGTGGTATTTGATAATTTTGAATTTAGTCCCCTTAAATTACAAGAGTTCTCCATTTACGACCCCTTCCATTTATCTTTGTTTATATGTTCAAGCTGAAGTAGATGGCTTCTTGCAGGTCACATTAAATAGTCCAAGCCAGGCCTGCCTGTGGCCCTAACACTGTCCCTAGCCACAATGGCGCCAACACAGGGGCATAAGGGAGGGGGGTGGGGCACATCAATGCTAATAAGTTCAAAAGGGGGTAAGCAATTTCTTGGTGGGAAGAAATTGCTCCCCCCCCCCTCACCCCGTATAGCCCACATCAATGCCTTTATCTTTCTATAGGTATATTCAAAAGCCCTCCTTGTACTCACCAGCCCTCCATTCACCCCTTTCACTATCTGTGTTTGTAGAAGTCTTGCATATCTGTTTAACTGAATGAGATAGCTTCTTGGAGGTCACACTGAATAGCCTCAAACCGGGCCTCCCTGTAGCCCCCAGCCCTGACTTAACCTACCAGCCCTCCTTGTACCCACCAGCCCTCCATTCATACCTTTCACTACCTGTGTTTGTAGAAGTCTAGCATATCTGTTTAAGCTGAATGAGATAGCTTCTTGGCAGTGACACTTAATAGCCTTAAACCGGGCCTTTCTGTAGCTCCCAGCCCTGACTTTACCTATCAGCCCTCCTTGTACCCACCAGCCCTCCATTTACCCCTTTCACTACCTGTGTTTGTAAAAGTCTTGCATATCTGTTTAAGCTGAATGAGATTGTTTCTTGGAGGTCATACTGAATAGCCTCAAACCAGGCCTTTCTGTAGCCACTGCCCTGACTTTACCTATCAATCCTACTTGTACCCACCAGCCCTCCTTGTACCCACCAGCCCTCCTTGTACCCACCAGCCCTCCTTGTACCCACCAGCCCTCCATTCACCCCTTTCATTACCTGTGTTTGTAAAAGTCTTGCATATCTGTTTAAGCTGAATGAAATAGCTTCTTGGAGGTCATACTAAATAGCCTCAAACCAGGCCTTCCTGTAGCCACTGCCCTGACTTTACCTATTAGTCCTACTTGTACCCACCAGCCCTCCTTGTACCCACCAGCCCTCCTTGTACCCACCAGCCCTCCTTGTACCCACCAGCCCTCCATTCACCCCTTTCATTACCTGTGTTTGTAGAAGTCTTGCATATCTGTTTAAGCTGAATGAAATAGCTTCTTGGAGGTCATACTGAATAGCTTCAAACCAGGCCTTCCTGTAGCCACTGCCCTGACTTTACCTATTAGTCCTACTTGTACCCACCAGCCCTCCTTGTACCCACCAGCCCTCCTTGTACCCACCAGCCCTCCTTGTACCCACCAGCCCTCCATTTAACCCTTTCATTACCTGTGTTTGTAGAAGTCTTGCATATCTGTTTAAGCTAAATGAAATAGCTTCTTGGAGGTCACACTGAATAGCCTCCAGGTCCTGAAAGAGAAAAGAGGACAACAAATACTGTGAATTCAGGAGGAACCAATAACCATAAAGGAGAGTGTTAAGCATAGGTCCTACAGTCTCAGCAGATCATCATGTTTTTGAAGAACAAAACAAAGAGTATGAGATAAATCTTTTGAAATATTTACAATTTTGTAATGTGGTGCAAACCAGCGCTCTGCAGCCATGCACCTAAATTGGTTCAAATGTGCCACATTATCCCTCCCACTCCCACCATCAAGGAGATATAAATACAAGTTTAGTGCTTTCACAACATTGCTCTATTACATATCGATTATCGTGGAGAAAATTATAGTGATATATTGGTATATTGCGATTCTTTTTAAGAAAACTGACTCACAACACAAATTGTTGAAATCACTAACACTACTACTTTTATGATAAACGCAAGAAAAAATGATTTCAGATCTAGCAAATGACATAAACGCAAGAAAAAATGATTTCAGATCTAGCAGATGACATAAACGCAAGAAAAAATGATTTCAGATCTAGCAGATGACATAAACTCAAGAAAAAATGATTTCAGATCTAGCGAATGACATGATCGCGTGACTATTACATTCATCACGCGCATGTGTTTGATAATTTAGCCAATGTGACCATGAATCATCGAAGTGAGAGCCTAAAAGGCATGTTCTGGGCCAATTTCTTGTTCTTTTTGCCAACTTACATTGGAGCATGCCAGTGTGGGGTGAAGGAGCACAATTTCTAATAAGATATTTATGCTTTTGCTTGAAAAGCTGTGAGAGACTTTTCAAAAACATCAATGTATCCAATACTGGTCCAATTTTGACTATCCCTATCATCAATATCTTTTTTTGGCAAAAGTTGTGCAAAATTTCAAATTTTGTATCCTTTTGCGACTAATTTTTGACATAAATCATATTTCCTGATCAGAATACAAATGCCGTAAGCAAAAAAAATTGTCAGAAAGCTTAAATCACATTTTTTAATTGAAAACAAAAAGAGAAACAACCCCCTTTTTTTTTTCATGCCAAAATTTAAGTATTAAAACAAATCTACACTAAAACCCACACAGTTTAGTGTAGCAGTTAGTGTCTGAGATCCACACACTAAAATATACACAGTTTAGTGTAGCAGTTAGCGTCTAAGATCCACATAAAACATACACAGTTTAGTGTAGCAGTTAGCGTCTAAGATCCACATAAAACATACACAGTTTAGTGTAGCACTTAGCGTCTGAGATCCACACACTAAAACATACACAGTTTAGTGTAGCAGTTAGCGTCTGAGATCCACACACTAAAACATACACAGATTAGTGTAGCAGTTAGCGTCCGAGATCCACACACTAAAACATACACAGTTTAGCAGTAGCAGTTTTTAGCGTCTGAGATCCACACACAGTTTAGTGTAGCAGTTAGCGTCTGAGATCCACACACTAAAACATACACAGTTTAGTGTAGCAGTTAGTGTCTGAGATCCACACACTAAAATATACACAGTTTAGTGTAGCAGTTAGCGTCTAAGATCCACATAAAACATACACAGTTTAGTGTAGCAGTTAGCGTCTAAGATCCACATAAAACATACACAGTTTAGTGTAGCACTTAGCGTCTGAGATCCACACACTAAAACATACACAGTTTAGTGTAGCAGTTAGCGTCTGAGATCCACACACTAAAACATACACAGATTAGTGTAGCAGTTAGCGTCCGAGATCCACACACTAAAACATACACAGTTTAGAGTAGCATTTAGCGTCTGAGATCCACACACAGTTTAGTGTAGCAGTTAGAGATCCACACACTAAAACATACACAGTTTAGTGTAGCAGTTAGCGTCTGAGATCCACACACTAAAACATACACAGTTTAGTGTAGCAGTTAGCGTCTGAGATCCATACACTAAAATATACACAGTTTAGTGTAGCAGTTAGCGTCTGAGATCCACACACTAAAACATACACAGTTTAGTGTAGCAGTTAGCGTCTGAGATTGCAACAGGGTTCGAAAATCGAAGCGGATGGGCAGCTTTGTTTTTCGTGTGTAATTACAGGGGTGATAATGTTTTTCATTTATTTTCTTTTTTTTGCATGTTTTACTTTGAGAAAAAATTATAATTTCACACACATCTAACTATGTAAAACAATCCTCCATTTTCATTATTCACACCAAGAAATACAAGCTCAAAATATTACCTAATTTTGCCTTAAATTTGCAAATTTGCATTATTTTTCTTGATATTTTCTTTATTCTTGTAAGTGATGGAAAACGAAAAAATTGTGAAAATTAATTTTGAAAAAAAGTTCCAAAAAATTGTAGTCACGCTTTGAACCATGTGTGACTTCAAGGGTTAAGGCACCTGTTATCCCAGTTCTTTTGTGTTATGTTCTTTTCATTCATTAGCATTATCACATGTTGTGATTTATTTATACAAGATTGGTTATAATTTGAATAAGGGCAGTTCAGAAGAGACACGCTTCTCCGACACCTGTGGCTTGAGTTCTCTGTTAAGCCAAAGGGTTTTGTTGTGTGTGTGGTATTGCTTTAATAAACACACCCAGATTTCAAATCGCAGGCTGAAGTATCAAAGCAACTGCTTCATGTAGTACCACTCAGCCTGGCAAGGTCTGGGAGATGCCCATTAGAGGCACCACATGCCTGGCAAGGTCTGGGAGATGCCCATTAGAGGCACCACATGCCTGGCAAGGTCTGAGAGATGCCCATTAGAGGCACCACATGCCTGGCAAGGTCTGAGAGATGCCCATTAGAGGCACCACTTGCCTGGCGAGGTCTGAGAGACGCCCATTAGAGGCACCACTCAGCCTGGCAAGGTCTGGGAGATGCCCATTAGAGGCACCACATGCCTGGCAAGGTCTGAGAGATGCCCATTAGAGGCACCACTTGCCTGGCGAGGTCTGAGAGATGCCCATTAGAGGCACCACTTGCCTGGCGAGGTCTGAGAGATGCCCATTAGAGGCACCACTTGCCTGGCGGGGTCTGGGAGATGCCCATAAGAGGCACCACATGCCTGGCAAGGTCTGAGAGATGCCCATAAGAGGCACCACATGCCTGGCGGGGTGTGGGAGATGCCCATTAGAGGCACCACTTGCCTGGCGGGGTCTGGGAGATGCCCATAAGAGGCACCACATGCCTGGCAAGGTCTGAGAGATGCCCATAAGAGGCACCACATGCCTGGCGGGGTCTGGGAGATGCCCATTAGAGGCACCACATGCCTGGCGGGGTCTGGGAGATGCCCATAAGAGGCACCACTTGCCTGGCGGGGTCTGGGAGATGCCCATAAGAGGCACCACATGCCTGGCAAGGTCTGAGAGATGCCCATAAGAGGCACCACATGCCTGGCAAGGTCTGAGAGATGCCCATTAGAGGCACCACATGCCTGGCAAGGTCTGAGAGATGCCCATAAGAGGCACCACATGCCTGGCAAGGTCTGAGAGATGCCCATTAGAGGCACCACTTGCCTGGCGAGGTCTGAGAGACGCCCATTAGAGGCACCACTCAGCCTGGCAAGGTCTGGGAGATGCCCATTAGAGGCACCACTTGCCTGGCGAGGTCTGAGAGACGCCCATTAGAGGCACCACTCAGCCTGGCAAGGTCTGGGAGATGCCCATTAGAGGCACCACATGCCTGGCAAGGTCTGAGAGACGCCCATTAGAGGCACCACTCAGCCTGGCAAGGTCTGGGAGATGCCCATTAGAGGCACCACATGCCTGGCAAGGTCTGAGAGACGCCCATTAGAGGCGCCACTCAGCCTGGCAAGGTCTGAGAGATGCCCATTAGAGGCACCACTTGCCTGGCGAGGTCTGAGAGACGCCCATTAGAGGCACCACATTATTTGTAAACAAACCACTGCACATGGGAGCGACAATAAAACCGTTCACCTTTCTTGTTTTCTTTGTTATTACTTTGTATTTATAAAGCTTTCCTCTACCCCTGGCCCATTCACCCAGTACCTAGTGGCCAAGGCCCCACCATTACAATCGAAAGGAAGCCTGCACATACTTACCCCAACTGTCTTGAGCAAAGCTGCATGGCAGAGATTGGTATTTCCTTGGTTCGTAGCAGCTAATTGAAGTACATAACTATTCAGCGATTTGTAGCACTCAATTGTTAAAGCACTCTGTAAAAAAATAACGATATGGATCTATATCTAGGGTCTAATAACATAGAAACAAAATGTGTTTTTTTCAAAAGACGATTAGCAAAAGTATAAAATTAACAATGGGTAAAGCTTACCCAGTTTTACGCCAGTTTTGATTTTCACATTTTATATAATAAAATATTTTACAAGGAATTGTGGTCCATATGTGTTTTTTTTTTTGTTCAACACCCCCTTCCCCAAATGAAGCACATCACAGGAAAGAGGGACTACAATTCATTATATATTTAATTTCAAACAGCCCCCACCATTACCCCCCACCGACTTCCTTGCCTATATATACAACACACAAAAATAGCAAAACATCTATCAATAAAATATTAACTTTACATTATGATTCAGAAGCCGCATCAACATTGTTGTGTCCTGAACACCCGATCATTAAAAGAAAACTGGTCGGGTGATCAAGCTACGTACCCTCCGCCACCCCCCCCCCCTCCCCTCTCCGATTTGCATTGCTTGCTTACTCGCCCAATAAATTATAAGATACAGTTTTCAAGCTCCGTGACATGATTCATGCATACGTGATTCAACTCAAACTCAACTTGAATGATTGTTACCCATGCAATCATGTCTGGAAATTACCCAGCTATGCTTGAAAGTCCAGATTATTTGTGTGGGTTTTTCCAATTAGTGAAGGTGAGATACTTAAATGTTTCCCTTTGTAACAAGTGATATAACTGTTTGGTTTACATGTTGTTTTTCCAATTAGTGGAGGTGAGATAGTTAAATGGGTCCCTTTGTAACAAGTGATATAACTGTTTGGTTTACATGTTGTTTTTCCAATAAGTGGAGGTGAGTTACTTAAATGTTTCCCTTTGTAACAAGTGATATAACTGTTTGGTTTACATCTTGTTTTTCCAATTAGTGGAGGTGAGTTACTTAAATGTTTCCCTTTGTAACAAGTGATATAATTGTTTGGTTTACATCTTGTTTCTTCTAATTAGTGGAGGTGAGATACTTAAATGTTTCCCTTTGTAACAAGTGATATAACTGTTTGGTTTACATGTTGTTTTTCCAATTAGTGGAGGTGAGACACTTAAATGTTTCCCTTTGTAACAAGTGATATAACTGTTTGGTTTACATGTTGTTTTTCCAAAAAGTGGAGGTGAGATACTTAAATGTTTCCCTTTGTAACAAGTGATATAACTGTTTGGTTTACATGTTGTTTTTCCAATTAGTGGAGGTGAGATAGTTAAATGTTTCCCTTTGTAACAAGTGATATAATTGTTTGCTTTACATGTTGTTTCTTCCAATTAGTGGAGGTGGGATACTTAAATTTTTCCCTTTGTAACAAGTGATATAATTGTTTAGTTTACATCTTGTTTCTTCCAATTAATGGAGGTGAGATACCTAAATGTTTCTTTTTGTAACAAGTAATATAAATATTTGGTTTACATGTTGTTTCTTCCAATGGAATTTCTCCTTATTAATTTCCAACATGGGGAAAGTGATCCCGGTCGATCCCCACCCCCTAAATCCAATCATTAATTTCTCATCTACCTTTAAATCAGCCGCACTGCTCTCCTCTTGCATCTTGGCATATTTATCAGTGTAATCTTTTTTCGTCTAAAAACAACAACATAAAAATTGATATCATTCAAAGATTACGATATGCATACATTAAGGGTGAACAAAGCTCTCAGAATCTTTTTTTCTGGTAAAGATGATACTTCAGACAGTCCAGTCTCCCATTTTGTTTTGGATGGATGCATTGTGGGATACTTTTATGAAAAAAACTCCTGATCAAAAGTCCAAGCTGTTCTCATAGATGTCAGCTCTAACAAATATAATATGCACTTTATAAAAAACGTGTTTTGCCCATCTGCCTATCTTACACTCATAAGTAAAAAAAAAGCATTTTATTTTATTTAAAGAAATACATAAGAATTATCTTTACTAAGATTGTTGTCCTTGGACACCTCCAACCTGACATCCCCTAATTTGATAAAAAATCAGGGGTAATCCACACCTTCCAACTGAAGCCACTCCACAGTTCACTTGCTAGTAACCAGATACTGTTACACTGTACACAACACAGGGGTATTCCACACCTTCCAACCTGAGAGCCACTCCACAGTTCACTTGCAAGCCATCAGCTACTGTTACATCATACACAACAGGTCATTCATCTAAGGCTGAAGCCATCAGCCTGCTTTGCAGTGAAACAGAAATTGATTAGTCTTTGGCTGACCCTTAAAAATAAATATGCATCATATGCCTGGAGGAACTTGTGCAAAGCCCATGAATGATTGATTGACCATTCCTCCATTTAATTTATCATGTTGGATCTACCTTTATGGCATCACAATTTATACTGTAAGGTCACTTCATTTCAAAATTCTCATGATTTAACAAACTAGAATATTAGCACTTCTAGAGCGCATAACTCCACCCAGTTGCAATTCCAACATGCCTAGAATAATTTTAGAGTTCATTTAATCCCCATACCCAATATAATCTACCTCAGAAATCCTAGGCCCACCAAGATTCATCCCCTAGTTTTGATCTGTAATAAACATTTGCAATCTAAACACTTGAAGATTATTCTTTAACTGGATTTCTTCCAAGGCCATACCATTGTTTTCAGTTTTATGCAAGTGAAGCATCATTGTTTGAACTCTATTCAGCCAGGATTCACATTCCATCATTTTCCATTCATATTGATTCCAGAGAACACTTGATGTAATTAGTCTCTTTAAGTCCAGAAAATTGATTGTTTGGATCTACATTCAGAGTGCAAAGTCATTGTTCAGCACATTCCATTGAAAGTTTCAACTTAATCTTGACAACTTAGTCTTGACAGATCTCATCCCAAAACATCCCCATCCCTTAAATTCTGCCCTTCCCCTGTTCCAATAAGTCCCAAATTTTGATCACTTCCTCATGAAACAGTAACAAAACCACACACCAAATTTAATCCAAATCCAACCATCAGTTCTGGAGTTATCTTAATAACAGACAAACTCACCTTAAAAGTCTCTACCCCTCCCCATTTGTACCCTTCCCCTGTTCCAATATGTCTCAAATTTTAATTACTTTTTCTGTAAGCAGTAACAGAACCACACATCAAATTTAATCCAAATCCAAGCATCTGTTCTGGAGATATCGTGATAACAGACAAAAAACAGAAGCAAAAACATGTACCCCCCCCCCCCTTTCCTTGTTCCAATATGTCTCAAATGTTATTCACTTTTTCCTTAAGCAGTAACAAAACCACACACTAAATTTAATCAAAATCCAATCTTGATAACAGACAAACTCACCTTAAAATGTCCCCACCCCTCCATTTGCACCCTTCCCCTGTTCCAATGTCTCAAATTTGAATTACTTCTTCCGTAAACAGTAACAAAACAACACACTTGATGACAGACAAACAAACAGACAAACTAACACAGGCGAAAACATAACCTCCATCCAACTTCGTTGGCAGAGGTAATAGTTCACTGCATCCAACAATTTCTCAATTATAATCAAATTAGCGCCACCACGTGGTGCTTTCCACATTAAGCTAGATTCAAACACAGCATGGATCCAGAGGTGGGGTATATCCCTACAAAATGACAAGCTCGTTTTAGGCTCGTCAAAAGTGATATTTAGAATTTTCACATTTACAACCAAACACAAAAAATGGTGTTCTTGTGAGACGCAGAAAGTGCCTTTCAACACTTGTTTTAATGTGAAACTGAGTGGGAAGAATTGGAAGGCTTAATCTGATGGGGCTTTACTACCTGGACTTGACCCAGAAGAGGGCTTAATCTGATGGAGCTTTACTACCTGGACCAGACCCAGAAGAGGGCTTAATCTGATGGAGCTTTACTACCTGGACCTGACCCAGAAGAGGGCTTAATCTGATGGAGCTTTACTACCTGGACCTGACCCAGAAGAGGGCTTAATCTGATGGAGCTTTACTACCTGGACCCAAGCCAGAAGAGGGCTTAATCTGATGGAGCTTTACTACCTGGACCCGACCCAGAAGAGGGCTTAATCTGATGGAGCTTTACTACCTGGACCTGATCCAGAAGAGGACTTAATCTGATGGAGCTCTACTACCTAGACCCAGCCCAGAAGGGGACTTAATCTGATGGAGCTTTACTACCTGGACCCGACCCAGAAGAAGACTTAATCTGATGGAGCTTTACTACCTAGACCTGACCCAGAAAAGGCTTAATCTAATGGAGCTTTACTACCTGGACCCAAGCCAGAAGAGGGCTTAATCTGATGGAGCTTTACTACCTGGACTCGACCCAGAAGAAGACTTAATCTGATGGAGCTTTACTACCTGGACCCGACCCAGAAGAAGACTTAATCTGATGGAGCTTTACTACCTGGACCTGACCCAGAAGAGGTCTTAATCTGATGGAGCTTTACTACCTGGACCTGACCCAGAAGAGGCCCAGGGAATATCAGAACCTGCTTAATCTGATGGGGCTTTACTATCTGGCCCGACCCAGAAGAGGGCTTAATCTGATGGAGCTTTACTACCTGGACCTGACCCAGAAGAGGGCTTAATCTGATGGAGCTTTACTACCTGGACCCGGCCCAGAAGAGGGCTTAATCTGATGGAGATTTACTACCAGGACCCGATCCAGAAGAGGCCCTGAGTGAATATCAGAACCTGCTGAAATTGATAGCGTGCTTTTTAAAATGGTGAGTGCCCCTTTTCAAATTTTATAATAGTTACTAAAGTACTATGTATAGCCTAGTGCTCATCTCTTGAAAATTAAACCCTACAATTTAGCTGGTATTATTTGCTTGTAAAGATTAGAAACAAGAAAAATGGGTCACTAAAATCTGATGTATTAAACATGAATTGTCCTTTTATAGTAATTTGGGATAAAACTATAAAGACCAACCCCTAATTCGTACTGCCACAGTATATCAGTATACCTCATATACCTATTTTGCAAAATCTCAATTCCATGTTGTTAGGTTGTGGTGCAGTGGTGCAGGGTATGTATGTTGGGGCAAGAGACCCATGTTATGGGCAAGAGACCCATGTTGGGGGCAAGAGATCCATGTTATGGACAAGAGACCAATGTTGGGGGAAATTAAGAGACCCATAGTGAGGGCCAAGCAGTTCCATTTAGGGGGAAATCCTTTATTTTGAAGCAATTTGGATCCTGGAAAGGAGCCATTTTGAGGGAGGGGCAGCATTACTTCTGGTCCCTTCTACCAATATATAAAAGCCAGAAAACCCACCCCAACACCCCTACCCTTCCCCTCCTGTACTTCTTTGGAAACACTTGAAATTGTATTTTCCTGTATTTGGACAAATTTGTTGACATTTCATATGAGGTACCAACTGTCAAGTGAAGGATACCAACATAATAATTACTGATGCTCTGAACCATTTTGGAGTACCTTTCACAGAGAATTCAATCAACAGAAGTTTGTAAAAAACATTCAGCATAACCTAAATAAATAAAAATATTTTTGAAGCTTCCAATTAATGGCTGAAATTTGGTCATAAACTGAAAATTTCAAGTCCATGCATAATTAAAGAGGTAAATTAGCTCATTTGCATAAAATTGTATTTGAATAATGGTGTAAACATTTCCTTCTTATATTATATTAGTTTTGTACATCATAGAAAGAAACAATGCAAGTTTATGGAAAAGTAAAGTGCCAAATTCCATTAGATCATTGGCAGAAGAATCGGGTCATTTTCTAGGTAACAAAGGTCAACAATTTAAAATTCATGTATTAATTTCTTTCTTGCTCCAAAAAAATCAAGAGTAGTAATCAAATGAAAGGTCCTTCTTTCAACAATTCATCAATTCTATCAATATTTTTTTTGTAATTACCAACAAGAGAGCAGAATATCACAGAGATAGCAGTTTTAGGACATCTATATAATGATCTGAAATAATGACCTCATTTGCATAAATTTGCATATTTGACTGGACAATTATGCAAACCAACGTAAAGTTTAAAGTCTTAGCTTTCATATAACATAAACTTATTACAGTGAAAAATGAAAACAAATTTGTGAAAAAGCCCTCCTTAAATAAAACTAATTTCAAATGCTCTGGTAGATTAAGGATTAAAAATTAGCTCCTAATTGGAACCTTTGCAAGCTTGTAAATTTTGCCAAAACGAGCTCGTTATTAGGAATGTGCTTGTTATATAAACAAGCTCGTAAAGTTTTCTGCCAAAACTAGCTTGTAACAAAGGCTAGCTTGCAGCAAGCTAGTATTTGGGACTAATGCAAGCTTGCACAAACTAGCATTAGCTTGCGCAAGCTAGCAAAACATATTTGTTAGCTTGCGCAAGCTGGTAAAAAGGTTTTGCAAGCTTGCAGAAGTTTTTGCTAGCTTGCGCCTGCTAGCTTGCACAAGATAACATATTTGCATTTGTCCCAAATACTAGCTTGCTGCAAGTGTGCTGCAAGGTTGCAGCAAGTTTGTGGAAGCTAAAAATGTTTGCTTATTGTAAGTTTGCGTCAACCTAGTTTTTCTGTAAGAGTTGTAAAAAAATGACCTGCGACCTGACCTGTGCGACCTGTGCGACCCGACCTGTGCGACCCGACCTGTGCGACCCCACCTGCGCTGCCGACCTGCGACCCGACCTGCACTGCCGACCTGCGCTGTAAGCAAAGTGGGTAAGCTATCCATGCAAGTGCTGTTAGAAACATTGCATACTGTGTTTTCTGTCCTAGGCAAGTAACATTACTTGCTTAGGACAGAAAGCACAGCTTGGCCTATGTGATGTTTCGCTGATGGATGGCTTACCTACTTTGCTTACAGCGCAGGTCGGGTTGGTCATGAATTGATTTATAGGGACTGTACATGTAATATTCCACTAGAAATGAGCTTGTATTAATAGCGAGCTTGTATAAAGTTTTCAGAAACAGGCTCATTAATTGATTAGCTCCCAATATAGCTGCCTTCCCCTAGCTTCTTTATTGAAATTCATAAATCAGGTCAACTCTGTTTTTAGGGTTCCTGTATTGGAAAACAAACACACACACCCACACACCCACTTAAAAATTTCCATTTTTCTCCCTATAAATATTTATATATATATACATATATATATAATATAATATATATATATATATATATATATATATATATATATATATATATATATATATATATATATATATATATATATATATATATATATATATATATATATATATATATATATATATATATATATATATATATATATATATATATATACATATATATATATAATATATATATATATATATATATATATATATATATATATATATATATATATATATATATATATATATATATATATATATATATATATATATATATATATATATATATATATATATATATATATATGAAAGGGCAATTTAAATTAAAGGTGTGTGTAGACCTACCACTTAAGTTTTCTTTAAACAATTCAACTCACATGCAAAAGTTTGAATTTACCCCTTTAATTCACAGGTTTAGCTGTTTATTTTCTCCTCCCTCCCTCCCCCTCCAAATCCAAAAAATGAAAATGCCTTTGATACCTTTTCTAGCTGTGTTTCAAATAACTGTAATTGCATAGAGAAGGTTTGATGATAACCCATGACTTCGGTGAGTAGATCAAGTCTGTGATTGGTCACCTCCCATAGCTGACTGGCGATGCTTGTGTCCAACACACTTCCAAGCTCATAGATTTCCTGTAGAAAGAAGAAGACCTGATAAACACTGGAGTTATACTATGTCATGGGTCACGGTCATGGGTCACAACTTCTGCATGCACCCCACATTAAAGAAAACAGGACAAGTCACTAACTGACATGTGGTGTGTTCAACACACTCCCAAGATCATAAGATTTCCCTGTAAATAGAAGAAGGGTCATAAACACATGAGTTATCCTAAGTCATGGGTCACAGCTCGGCATGCACCCCACATTAAGGAAAACGGGGCATGTCACTAAGTGACATGTGGCGATGCTAGTGTTCAACACACTACGAAGCTCATAAGATTTCCCTGTAAATAGAAGAAGGGTCATAAATACTGGAGTTATCCTAAGTCATGGGTCACAGGTTGGCATGCACCACACTTTAAGGAAAACAGGGCATGTCACTAACTGACATGTGGCGATGCTAGTGTTCAACACACTACGAAGCTCATAAGATTTCCCTGTAAATAGAAGAAGGGTCATAAATACTGGAGATATCCTTAGTCATGGGTCACAGCTCGGCGTGCACCCCACATTAAGGAAAACAGGGCATGTCACTAACTGATGATGATTGTCAAAAATGACAAACCCTCAAATTACACACTACTACAATGATAACTGATGTAACTTTGATACGAGGCAAGTTGAAATTGAATTGAAACCATAATGTGTGAAATCCATATTCTGCCTTTACGTGAATTAGACCACAACGAGAAACAAAAGACAACTAACGGCCTCTTTGAATCCCGCTGTTTATGATTATCAAATATAATTTGATCGCGAAGTTTATTATTGAAATGAATGCATAGTGGTAGATATGTTTATATGAATGGATGCTTCATATGTTGTCGTAGGCTGCCACAGGTGAGCTGTGCGGTCAAAAAGAATTATGCCCGTCTGTTTATATGTGCAAGATACATGTTGTTGTAGGCCTTCTGTTTTGCGAAACTTAAAGGAGACATCAAGTCTGATACAATCATTATTTTATATGATAGAGGATACAAATCTTAACCCACTACCAAAAACAGCAAGTCAAAATCTTATTCCTATCTCAAGTTATTAATGTTTGAAGTCAACACATGGGTGCTGCCATTTTGTTTCAATTCTGTATTGAAATATTGTGCACGATGACATAATTTCTCCAATAGGGACATAAGGATTATAATGTATTCCTTTATAACTTGTATTCAAGTTTTATTCAAAATGATGTGACACAAAGTTTTGACAGCATGTTTTGATAATTTCATGTGTACACAAAAATGTCCTCGACCCTTACATAAGAAAAACAATTTCTAATAACCAAGAAAATTTGAGGTAGATATGAAATACAAAGCATTCCAACATCCTGCTGGGCTGATGACATCATAATCTGCATGTTTTCAAAATCAAAATGGCAGCTCCCATGGTATTACTTAGCAGCAGCATTAAAGTTTTTAATAATTATAAAAATTGAGTAAATTGTTTCGGGAGTATAAACTTGGTCAAAAAAATGTCTTGATTTTAATTCTATCAAATGAAATAAGGAATATAACCAGACTTTATGTCTCCTTTAAAGGAAAGGTGTAATCCCATAAATGAATTTAGAAGTAAAGGTGGCCAAGCTGGTACGTACGTCATTATCAGTTTTCCTTATTGATTGTGAAAAATCTGTGATGTTATTGATAACCCATGTAGGCATCCATCTTGGTCCGACGTATATGTGGTAGATGACATTGCAGATGTCTTGCTATTTATTAAGTCTGAACCTCGCAATACATTTTGTGTCTTTAGCCTCGACAAAATCTAAAATCTGTCGGGGTCTATATTGCTCACAACAGAAACCACAATCAGCGCAAGCAATTAGCAATTACACCAGGGATTTCCACACACGTCACCTCACTTTCCCACTTTCCATGGTCATAATCTTACATTGATAGTAAACAAATTTCACTGCAGCTGCACTGATTTTCACACTCAACACAAGGACAAAAGTATTCCCCTGTGGTCAGTTTGTTTGTTTGTAGTGTCTGGCTCGAAGTAATAATTTACAAATAGGATGGTATTTAACAATAAAGGTTTTGTTTGTTTATTAATGAGTGATTTTAAGTGATGTTTTTGTTCAACAGATATTCATCCTGAAATAGGGAAATTGACAAACGGAAGTACGTCAACAGCAGGACAGCGTTTGCTGCTAAATGTATTTATGAGACGTCACCTTTCAGATATTCAGCTCCACTGCTATGCAGACATACTATTTGACAGGATAATCCTAACAACACTGCCAGGCAAACTAGGCAAATAATCAACACTTAATATAAGCACATATTCATCACTAGTATGACAGCAACCTTGAATTGCAAATTCCATTCCAAACCTTTGTAACCAGGTTTGAGAGCTCCTTGTCATAAACCTTGATGATTACTGCCATCAATAATAACCTTTTTCAGGAGTATATTCACTGTCAACAAACTCCATTAATTATTCATCAAATTGTAGAAAAAGCAATTTGGATGTTGATTGTGTTGGGCATTTAAATGTCTTCAATTCACACCAGAAAAGATCAGCTTTTTATCTACGTACATCAAAGCGACTTAAAGTAAATTGGTCATATCTAGTTCTTTGCATGTCATGCATAGCAAAATTGCAACACAAGAAGCCGGTATGTTTGAATAGATACAAAGCTTGAAGTTTATATTTCTTTCTTTTCACTTTTTATGGATAAGTAAGAATTTCCATATTGATTTTAAACTTGCTTCAGAATACGAGCAGATATTCAATCTGAAATTTCAGACTAACAGTTTTTCAAGTTATTATCACTCATACATGGAAATATGAAGCTTTCCCAGGTACTATAAGTTGATTATTCTAAAGACATTGTCGAGTCAGCTAGGTAGCTCAGTTGGTAGAGCACACGACTGAGATGTTGGGGTGCCCGGTTCAAGCTGTCGATAGGTCTAACCAGTTTTTCCACAGCTATGCAGACAGATACGCCTGATCATCGAAGCAGAAGTATGTCGTTTTCTGCCCCTCATTCAGTTGTTGAGAGAAGTGCATGGCAATGGTTGAATGGCATCGTCCTTAGGAGGGGATGTTAAGCTGCCGGTCCCGATGGTAGGACAGTCACACCCTACCCGCCGATGGGTCACACCCTACCCGCTGATGGTAGGACTGTCACACCCTACCCGCCGACAGTAGGACGGTCACACCCTACCCACCGATGGTAGGACAGTCACACCCTACCCGCCGATGGTAGGACAGTCACACCATGCCCGCCGATGGTAGGACAGTCACACCTACCCGCCGATGGTAGGACAGTCACACCATGCCCGCCGATGGTAGGACAGTCACACCCTACCCGCCGATGGTAGGACAGTCACACCCTACCCGCCGATGGTAGGACAGTCACATCCTACCCGCCGATGGTAGGACAGTCACACCCTACCCGCCGATGGTAGGACAGTCACACCATGCCCGCCGATGGTAGGACAGTCACACCCTACCCGCCGATGGTAGGACAGTCACAT
Organism: Chiridota heheva; assembly: GCA_020152595.1. Classification (NCBI taxonomy): domain Eukaryota; kingdom Metazoa; phylum Echinodermata; class Holothuroidea; order Apodida; family Chiridotidae; genus Chiridota; species Chiridota heheva. The sequence continues at coordinate 122,764 of JAIGNY010004473.1, forward strand.
CCTACCCGCCGATGGTAGGACAGTCACACCCTACCTGGTTCTCTGAACATTTCTCAAAAAGTGAGTAGGGAGAAAACCCGGTGTTCATCCACTTCCGTCCTGGTTGCACAAGACTGGCATCTGCTAGTCACACCCGCCCCTACCCGCCGATGGTAGGGACAGTCACACCATGCCCGCCGATGGTAGGACAGTCACACCCTACCCGCCAATGGTAGGACAGTCACATCCTACCCGCTGATGGTAGGACGGTCACACCCTACCCGCCGATGGTAGGACAGTCACACCTGCCGATGGTAGGGACAGTCACACCATGCCTGCCGATGGTAGGACAGTCACACCATGCCCTGCCGATGGTAGGGACAGTCACACCCTACCCGCCGATGGTAGGACAGGACAGTCACACCCTACCTGCCGATGGTGGTAGGACAGTCACACCATACCTGCCGATGGTAGGACAGATGCCCGCCATGGTGGGACAGTACCCGCCGATGGTAGGACAGTCACACCCACCCGCCCATGCCCGCCGATGGTAGGACAGTCACACCCTACCCGCCGATGGTAGGACAGTCACACCCTACCCGCCGATGGTAGGACAGTCACACCCTACCCGCCGATGGTAGGACAGTCACACCCTACCCGCCGATGGTAGGACAGTCACACCCTACCTGCCGATGGTAGGACAGTCACACCCTACCCGCCGATGGTAGGACAGTCACACCATGCCCGCCGATGGTAGGACAGTCACACCATGCCTGCCGATGGTAGGACAGTCACACCCTACCCGCCGATGGTAGGACAGTCACACCATGCCTGCCGATGGTAGGACAGTCACACCCTACCCGCCGATGGTAGGACAGTCACACCCTACCCGCCGATGGTAGGACAGTCACACCCTACCTGCCGATGGTAGGACAGTCACACCCAACCTGCCGATGGTAGGACAGTCACACCCTACCTGCCGATGGTAGGACAGTCACACCATGCCCGCCGATGGTAGGACAGTCACACCCTACCCGCCGATGGTAGGGATGGTAGGACAGTCACACCGCCGATGGTAGGACAGTCACACCCATGCCTGCCGATGGTAGGACAGTCACACCCATGCCCGCCGATGGTAGGACAGTCACCCTACCCGCCGATGGTAGGACAGTCACACCATACCCGCCGATGGTAGGACAGTCACACCCTACCCGCCGATGGTAGGACAGTCACCATCTACCGCCGATGGTAGGACAGTCACACCCTACCCGCCGATGGTAGGACCCGCCACCTGCCGATGGTAGGACAGTCACATGCCCGCCTAGGACCCGCTGATGGTAGGACGGTCACACCCTACCCGCCGATGGTAGGACAGTCACACCATGCCCGCCAATGCATCTGCACCCTTCTAACATTTTTAGCTTGCGCAAGCATGCTGCAAATTTTGAACAAATTAGCTTGTGCAAGCTAGCAAAAACTATCTGCAGCATGCTTGCGCAAGCTAAAAATGTTAGCTTGTCGCAAGTGTGCTGCAAGTTAAATTTCTGTAAGGGCAGGCTATAACGTGGCGTGCGTCTATGCTCCATATTTGAGTCTTACCGAGTTCCCGTAAGGGAGGATCACCTACAAAACAAGGAAAGACATCCAAAAATCTATATCGAACATTTGAATTTCTATCCTTAAATTAAGCCAATGAAAATGGTGAAACTGACTTTTCCACCCATCCAGATATAATAATGATGGGTAGGGGAAAATATTTTGTTAATGTTTATACTAAGAGTCGTTTGTCCTGTGGGGAAAATGCATTAACCCTTACTCTACCAGCACTTATTGAAAATTTGATCAGGAGGCGGAGTCAAAGATGGGAAACCCAAAACGGCAATAATATCGCCATGTGGTAGCTAGAGTAAGGGTTAATCAAGGGCTGATTATTCAGATAAATCTGTCATGTTGTTGATAATTTACCACCCACTGCCTGTGCAGGAAATACGAACAATCAATTCATAGATGAGTTATCTGTTTCTCTTGCAAATATGTAAGTCTTCAAAAGATCTTCTTACTGTGGGCGACTTTAATCTGCACCTCGATGATAAACTTTCTCCAGACACTATGAAATTTAAAAACCTTATCATGTCTCTAAATTTACAATCTCTTATATCTAAGCCTACTCATGATTCTGATCATTGCCTGGACACTGTCATCACTATACTGGCTTAACAGGAATGAATGTGGCAACGTTAGTTACCCCTTCATATATCTCCGATCATCATTTCATCAATATGTCGATTAATATTAACAAGCCTGAAAGGATTAAATTGACAGTAACTTCCCGTAATTTACGAGCAATTGACATTGATTCTTTTAAGCAAGACATTTCTGCATTGGATGGAAATGTACCAGAGACTGTTGTGGGTGCACTTGATCAATACATTTCTGTCTTATCTTCTGTTCTGGAGAAACATGCCCCACTGGCTACAAAAGTGGTAACTGTACGCCTGATACTGCCTGGTATAATCCAGAAATACGGAAAGCAAAAGTTCTACGAAGAAAACTGGAACGCAAAGCGAATAAATCCGGTACTGTTACGGATCGTCAAGCAGTCAAAAATCAGACAAAGTATGTGAACAGTCTATGTAACAATGCTAAAACAAAATACTATAAGAGAAGCATCATCCAGTCAAAATCGGACAAGAAGAAATTGTTCAATACAGCAAAATCTCTTTTTGTTGGAAAAGCGGAACCTATCTATCCATCCAACACCAAACCTGAAGCTCTACCTACCAATTTTGCTAAATTCTTCAAGGACAAAATCACAAAAATACTTGTCAGTTTTAAGGAGGATTTAGCGGAAGAAACCATTAAGGATTTTCAAGTTGAACCAGCTTGCAGTGATACCGCTAGATTCCACGCGTTTGCAACTGCGTCGGAAGAAGAGATACAGAAACTTGTTACCAATTCATCTACAGCATATTGCAAGAGTGATCCACTTCCTACTAAAATGGTCAAGTTATGCAGTTCTGAGTTAGTTCCAGCTATTACTAAAATAGTCAACTTATCTCTACAGAGAGATACTGCGCCTGCTGCAATAAAGGAAGCCATTGTTAAACTATTGCTTAAAAAATCAGGTTTAAATCGAGATGTATACAAAAATTATCGCCCGGTGTCCAATTTAAGCTTCATATCTAAACTCTGCGAAAAAGTGGTGGCTTCACAACGTAACAAATACATCTCAGATCATTGTTGTATATTCAAATTGGTATGATACCACCTCATTTGCATATAATGTGTGTATTCGTATTTTGTATAGGGCTTCCAAAAACACTACAATCATAAATCTAGCTGAAGGGTTTCAGTCAGCTTACTGTCGCTTCCATTCTACAGAAACTGCTCTTCTTAGAGAGCATTATGATATCTTAGTGGCTATGCACAAGAAGAAAATGACGGCCCTCGTCTTATTAGACCTCAACGCTGCATTCGATAGTTTGGATCATATTCTTTTGAACCGCCTGTCGACTCGTTTTGGGATACATTTTTGGCTAAAATACTACTTAGAGAACAGCATGTGTTAACATAAAGCGCAAGGATCCGTATTAGGTTCCACCCCTTGCTGACATTGCAATTCCATTGGATATCATTTCTATGCTGATGACACTCCACTTTACATTTCTTTTGATAATTCAGATATTGCTGATCAAGTTAATTGTCTGGAAAACTGTTTAAAAGACATCAAAAGTGGATGGTTACTAACATTCTCAAACTCAATGATGATAAAAGTCGAATTCATTTTGACTGGCAGTAAACTTTCCCTGACACAACTGCCATCTTTATCGTTAAATGTTAATGGAGTAACAGTAAAAAAACTCATCGAAAGTGAAAAACCTTGGCACTATTATTGATTCAGAAATGTCCATGCAAAATTTCATTACTGCAAAATGTCAAAGTGCTATGTATAATTCTATTGCTCAATCCGTCACTTCTAAGATATTGATACAACAAGGGCTCTTATACAGGCTCTTGTAATTTCTAGGATTGATTACGCTAAGTCTTTTAATTGGTGTAAATAAGTCATTAATTCATCGTCTACAGGTTGTTCAGAATGCTGCTGCCAGATTAATCATGAGAACTAGCTTAAGAGACCATATTAAACCTATTCTTTTTACACTTCACTGGTTGCCCATAGAATGCCGTGTGCGTTTTAAAGTTTTAGTTTTTTGTTTTAATTGTTAACAAGGCACCACTCCAAAGTATTTAATTGAACTCATTCAACCATACAAACCATTACGCTCTCTTAGATCCTCCAATCAAAATTTTCTCCAAGTGGCAAAACTATCAGTAAAACTGGCAATCGCTCCTTTTTAAGTTTTTGCCACCAAGGAATGGAATACCCTCCCTTTATGTATAATAAATGCTCCATCACTTTCTTTTAAACGTGATTTGAGAATGCATTTTTTAAACAGTATTTCAGTGACTTATTTTAATTAAAAAAAAAAAAAAAAATCACCTTAGGTTTCATCTTTTAATGCATTTTAATTGTTTGATAACTTTTTTTATCTCTCTTAGTGTTTTGTGTTTAAGATTGGTAGTTTTTCCCGTTTTTTTTTTTTTTATTAACTGTTTTATGTTATTCTTGTATCTGAATTAAACGTTTAAAACGTAATTATTTCTTTTGGTCATATACTGCTTGATATTCTAGCTTTGACCTATTGTGAAAGTTTTAGGTGTCGAATCATTTTTATTTTGTTTCTTTTATGTATTGAACAGTAATAAAGTTTTCATTTTTTCATGCTCTTGTAAAGCACTTAGAGGTTTCTTTTAAAATAAGTGCTATATAAACATAATTTATGATAATAATAATATTGAAGGTCCGCCCCAGTCTTCCAAGCAGCAGAGTCCGGCTCGTTCCACTTCAGTGACCAGCTCTGCCGCCCATCAGGATCATGCTGCATATATTTTTAAGTTGGTGCACTTGTCGCGGGTTCATTAACCCTTACTCTACCAGCACTTTTTTTAAATGAGCTCGGGAGGCGGAGTCAAAGATGGGGAATCCAAAACGGCGATAATATCGCCGTGTGGTAGAGTAAGGGTTAGGGGTGCTGATTATTTCTTATGGACTTATTCTGGGCTGATCAGAATAAGGGCTGATTATTAAAGGTCCTCTGTCTTCCAAGCAGCAAACTCGGGCTCATTCAGTGACCCGCTTGGTCACCCATTGGGATCATGCTGCATATATTTTTGATTTGGCACACTTGTCGCGGGTTCATTAACCCTTACTCTACCAGCACCTTTTTTTTTAAATGCGCTCGGGATGCGGGGTAAAAGATGGAGAACCCAAAACGGCAACAATATTGCCGCGTGGTGAAGTAAGGGTTAATCAAGGGACGGTGACAATATCGCCGCGTGGTAGAGTAAGGGTTAATCAAGGGACGGTGATAATATCGCCACGTGGTAGAGTAGGGGTTAATCAAGGGACGGTGATAATATCGCCGTGTGGTAGAGTAAGGGTTAATCAAGGGATCGTGGTAGAGTAAGGGTTAATCAAGGGACGGTGATAATATCGCCACGTGGTAGAGTAAGGGATAATCAAGGGACGGTGATAATATCGCCGCGCGGTAAAGTAAGGGTTAATCAAGAGATGGTGATAATATCACTGCGTGGTAGAGTAAGGGTTAAGGAAAGAAAACAATTCATTTCTAAAAACTATAAAATGGTAAATATTCATCCACTTTGGACATTTTTGCTACTTTCACAATTTTGATTGATTTTAACCAAATTTAGGTAGTATGTCGCCTATGTGCTAGTATGTCGCCTATGTGCTAGTATGTCGCCTATGTGCTAGTATGTCGCCTATGTGCTAGTATGTCGCCTATGTGCTAGTATGTCGCCTATGTGCTAGTATGTGGCCTATGTGCTAGTATGTGGCCTATACGCTAGTATGTGGCCTATACGCTAGTATGTGGCCTATACGCTAGTATGTGGCCTATACGCTAGTATGTGGCCTATACGCTAGTATGTGGCCTATACGCTAGTATGTGGCCTATACCCTAGTATGTGGCCTATACCCTAGTATGTGGCCTATACCCTAGTATGTGGCCTATACGCTAGTATGTGGCCTATACGCTAGTATGTGGCCTATACGCTAGTATGTGGCCTATACGCTAGTATGTGGCCCATACGCTAGTATGTGGCCTATACGTTAGTATGTGGCCCATACGCTAGTATGTGGCCCTATACGCAGTATGTGGCCTATACGCTAGTATGTGGCCCCAGTATGTGGCCTATACGCTAGTATGTGGCCTATACGCTAGTATGTGGCCTACACGCTAGTATGTGGCCTACACGCTAGTATGTGGCCTACACGCTAGTATGTGGCCTACACGCTAGTATGTGGCCTACACGCTAGTATGTGGCCTACACGCTAGTATGTGGCCTATACCCTAGTATGTGGCCTACACGCTAGTATGTGGCCTACACGCTAGTATGTGGCCTACACGCTAGTATGTGGCCTACACGCTAGTATGTGGCCTACACGCTAGTATGTCGCCTATGTGCTAGAATGTGGCCTATGTGCTAGTATGTGGCCTATGTGCTAGTATGTGGCCTATGTGCTAGTATGTGGCCTATGTGCTAGTATGTGGCCTATGTGCTAGTATGTGGCATATACGCTAGTATGTGGCCTATACGCTAGTATGTGGCCTATACGCTAGTATGTGGCCTATACGCTAGTATGTGGCCTATACGCTAGTATGTGGCCTATATGCTAGTATGTGGCCTATACGCTAGTATGTGGCCTATACGCTAGTATGTGGCCCATATGCTAGTATGTGGCCCATATGCTAGTATGTGGCCTATATGCTAGTATGTGGCCTATATGTTAGTATGTGGCCTATATGCTAGTATGTGGCCTATATGCTAGTATCTTTTTTATGGTTTGGTTTGGTGATGTTTAACGGCATCGCGACAGTCAGAGTCAAATGTGCCAAGAGGGTGTTAATAAATAATGGTGTAAGAGTAAATAAAGATAGTGGAGATGTGAGGTTTGTAAGGGGAAAAGCTGAATGTGGGAGAAGAAAAAAATTCGGTGAAAAGAAAGGGGTGTGTTAGGTTAAGTGTAGAAGGGGAGGAGATTATATGTGGTGGAAGAGCTTGTTGTGGGAGGAAGTTGATGATGTTTGAGGAAGAATTGTTTTCAAAAATTGTCTGAGATTGAGGAGAGTGAGGAAAGAGATCTGGAGTTCTGCTATAGGGAACAGGTTAAGAAAATATGCTTGATGGAGAGATCAATGTTGCAAGTGGGGCAGAGAGGGGCAGGGGGCCAGATGAGAGATGGGAGTGAGTAAGAGAGGAGTGGCCGAGGCAGATGCGGGTGACAACAATGTCTTCCCTGCAGTTGTGTCTATGCAGAGGAAGGGGAAGGGGTGTTGGTCCCGATTTTGGGTTTGATGGTGCGAAGTTTATTACTGGTTACATAATTCCAGGAGTTTTGTTGATGTACTTGGAGATGGAGGTCTGAGTGTAGAATAGGAAAAGGAAAGATGTTATTTGACAGAATCTATCTTTTTTATTCATATTACCTTTCCTGATATATTAAAAGGAAGATATCGTCTCATAAATAAATTCAGAAGTGAACACCGCCATGCTGGTAACATCAGTTCCAGTTTTCAATTTTCTTTACTCATTGTGAGAAATCTGTGACGCTATTAATAAGACACGTAGACCCCCAAGTTCGGTTCGACGGATGTGTGATCGATAACATCGAAGATTTCTCACGATTAATAGAGGAAATTGAAAACCGGAAATGACATTACCAGCACGGGCGGTGTAAATTTACTAAACGATACCTTTCCATTAAAGGGTACTCAAACAACTCTGAAAAGGGCCAATGATCTAAAGGGAGGGCCCATGCTTTTAAAGGAAAGGGACCATGTTTTATAGAGAAGGACCATGTTTTATAGGGAAGGGACCATATTTTATAGGGAGCGGACCATGTTTACCATGTTTTATAGGGAAGGGACTTTGCTTCACAGGGAGAGGACCAAGCTCCACAGGGAGGGGACCAAACTCCACAGGGAGGGGACCATGCTCCACAGGGAGGGGAACCATGCTCCACAGGGAGGGGACCATGCTCCACAGGGAGGGGACCATGTTTACCATCTTTTATAGGAAGAGGACTTTGCTTCACAGGGAGAAGACTTTGCTTCACAGGGAGAGGACTATGCAAAAGTACCCATCTCATGGTTAGCGGCAAATGATAGAGAAAGAGAAACCAATAGATGATCTTTTACACCATATATATTGCACACTGTTGGTTTCTCCAGAAATCATGAAGTTAATTATGTTCTTTGAGGGAGATGTAAGTAGTATCTATTTATCAAATTGATATTCCCTTATGAGAGTTCAAAACATTATTTATGAAGTTAGAATATCAGGATTTAGTGCAAATCCATTGCCTCAGCTATGCGGCAGTGCAACAGGCCTTGTTGCGGTGCCACTACAATAATCGGATAATTACGCTGATTATTTCATGCAATCCACATTTATTATGATGTTATTTGTCCTGTATTTCATCAATTCCCCGGGGAGTCAGCCAAAGGTGGCACACTTACGCCAACATTTGTGGGCATCTTTTAAATGGTGCTCACTACTGTCGATATGTCTTCAACCCTTTAACATTCAAAATTGATGGTACAACAGCTATACAACTTATTTGCTTCATTTTTGATTTCTCCTAAAGATAATACTCACAATTTTAGAACAAAGGGCTCCCCAAAGAACTACGTACAATTGTATTGCATTAGATCCCCCTACCCCCGTACTGTATTTCATATGATACACACCTCATTCTAAACAATGTCTTGTATGGAACGGCAAAATTAGGACCACCAAATATGTTCGCAAAACATATATTCGGAAACAATGTTGTCGCAGAATATAAGTTCAGAAAACTATTATGCTTGCAAAACTAAAGTTCGGAAACAACATGGTCGCAGAATATATGTTCGGAAAACTAATATGCTCAGAAAATATATGATCACAATCATAAATGTTCGAAACACACAAAAGTTTAGTTATAATATGTTCACAATCTTAAATGTTTGCAAAGGATATTATACAATGGCGTATGCATATTCATGTCTCAATGATACATGAAATTCCGGGGTCATGTTTTAGGTTTCCCCAATATAATCTTGGAGTTACCGTTTAATGCCATGAGGACCTGGACCAATTAGCCTCTATTTACGAAATGTTAAAAATAAAATGAGATATAAAATAGGTATGAAAACTAGTCTGATTTAATAAATAAAGTCTGAATTTCAGTCATGTCTACACAAAAGACACCAAACTTTAATCTTAAATATCTCCTTAACAAAGATTTTTGAATTCTTTCTTTGCCATTTGTTTCTATTGAATCTCTTCCGTCATAAAACATGGACTTTTTTTGACCCCTGACAAGGGTGGCAGAGCGTTCAAAATATGGGGAGAGAGGTAGGGGGGGGGATAGAGCCATGGAGGTACTTGTGGGTCGAAGGGCAAACCATAGTGGGGGCCGGGGGATATCCCCTGGAAGCTCTGCAATTTTAGCATTCCTCAGGGTTACAATCATGTCTGAAAATGCAGTCAACTTGCTTTAACCGGCAAATTTGTTTTGATGTGGTAATACCCCAAAATAAATTTAATTGTATAAATTTTAAAACACACTTTTGGGAGCTAATCTTAAGCCGCCCCCCCCAACCCCACCTTCCCTTCACACACACACACACACTTTTATCGTTGAAGGCTGAGCTCCAAAGCCCCCGGTTCCAATGCCAATGCCACCGATTGATGTGACAACCCTTCTCCAAAAACATGCATACTATGTTGCAGTTCTAGTGAAGTGGCATAACGAAAGGAGTTGCTGGGCCATTCTTACTCCCCCCCCCCCCCCTCCAAGAAGGCCTCAGTCAAAGTTTATTGAAAAATCTAAAAGAATTTGGGCAATTTTGTAGGATTTTCAGCTAGAAGATATATATTAATTTGAGTTCGTTAGTTCATCATACACCCCCCACCCACCCCCTCTCACAGTCTACTAATGCACCTAGAAGAGTAAGAGGCTGAAAGCAAGTTGAAGGGCTGCTCTGGGCCCAGATTCCCCTTGCTACGCCACTGGACAAGGCTTAAAGTGAGGGGGAGGGGGAGGCAAAGGAGTCATCAGTCAATGTTGGACCAATTTTTCTTGATTTTCTTCTTGGGATGCCTAAATACTGATCCTGGTGCCAGAGGTGTAAGTGGACTTTGAGCATGGTGGGTGGGTGGTGGGTGGGTGATGGGTTGGTGGGGGCGGGGAGGTGTTGTGTACCGCAAACTTGCCGAAAAAAATTGCACTTGCCTGACTTACCTATAAACAGTATGTTTCTACAATCACATAATATAGAACCCACCCTCCCCCACCCTACAACCAGAGACATCGCCAGACATATTTGCTTGGGGCAGAGTACCCAAGTACCAAATGCGGCAATGCGAAAACAGAATGTCCCCGCTTAAGGGCCCCTGCAGGCAGTGACATAGCAAGGATGGATTTTTATATTGGGAGGGGGGGAGGGGGCAGGGCAGAAAATTGAATTGAACCGACAAGTTTTTTAGTGGTGTAGTTGAGCTTACACTGAGAATTGCACTTGACTTGTGGGCATAGGGTCCTGGGACCCGCTCAAGGGCCCCTGGTGCAGTCCAGGGGCGAAGCCCCAATAGGGGTCCAGGGGGCGAAGTCTCGAAAGCTCTCGCAAAATTTACATTTCAAAAGCAAAAAAGTATGTCACAATGCATAGTAAGAAGGTGTATTATACAAGTCAAAATTCATGTCAAAGAGCTCTAATACACTATATACAAAACACAAAATCATGAAAACGCATAATGTGGAAATATAATGTTTCATTGTTTACGTTTGTACATGGTTAGGTTTATAGTCACTCTTTGAAAAATATGGGTTGTCTAAAAGAAATGTTTTCAGTAATCTACTACAAACTTGTGTCGACGACGAGTGAACACACAATTACAATGACAGGGTCGTCACCTGCGTATTTGGTTATGATAGTACAACATGCTATCACAAAATGCTTAATACCACCCAGACGAGAACACAGGTACAACGCACGGACAGACATAACATCAGCAACCAAGTCAATGCCCACGGCCTCTGATAACCATTTGTGGTGCACTGGCGTGTCTACCCAACCCAGGCTTGAACTCAGGGCCTCGTGGTCTGTAGACAGGTATGATAACCGCTACACCACAGCTGGTAGACTCAAACTTGTGTGAATGTTGTCAAACTTTTAAAATGAGCCTGTCCCCCTCTCTCTTTCTCTCGTCTCTCTCATTCTCTTTGTCTTAGTACATATATTTAAATATTAAATCACACAAATGTTTAATATATTATTACCGAATAACCTTTTCCTGAGAAAGCGCCCTGTCGAAATCTAAAATCATAATAAGCACCTGAAATGTCAAAGCTTCTTGAACCGACGGGCCCAATCTGAACCAACGAATTAAAATCTGAACCAACGGATCAAAATATTAGGGAGACGATCGCCCCCCTCTGGCTACCCCACTGCCTGCAGGCCTTGGAAGTCCTTGAAAGCTCTGAAGATTTCTAGTTTTTGATGCTTTAAAATGGCCCAAGATCATCGGGCTCAGGATTTTACTCATACAGCTATGAAGATAACAACAAAACTATGGTATTATTCAGAACATTTTCAAAAATAATTTGTTTTACAAATTTTCCTCAAAATTGGGCCATGTTTTTGCCCAAGTCAAAATTAGAATTGCTCTACAAACATTTTTTTTTCTAGGGGTGTAACACACACACCCTTTAAGTTACACACCTGCCTGTTGCCCTATATACAGATTTGATGATACTAACCTGTCGTCCTCTCTCCACCAAAATATTCTAGTTTTACGTCACTGTTGGGGACACTTTCCTAGCACATGATTTGGTCAGGCCCTGAAAATGTATGTATATGCTAGCGTTGGACTGGCCATTGCCACGAGGTCCTCCCCTCTCATTACAATAGGCTCCTGGGCCATCTCCAGCTATTTGATGGCACCAAAAATCAGGCCTCCTAAAGTATCCCAGTGCTACTCTGCTATATATTAGGCCTTAATCATACACTGCTATGCGGTCACCATTCCTGTCTCCATGATACATTTTTTATCTTTTCCCATAGGGGCCGGCATGGAAATGAATCCGTTCTTATTTACACTCTGCTTTATTTTCATGTACCAACACCAACAATAATAATTCCGGAAGCCACGCCTTTAAAACAAATGACTCATACATATGCATACACACTTTGCAAAATACTTTGTGACAAACGCTTTTTAACCAAGGTTTCGCCAAAAGGTTCACGAAATACATTTGTTACCCGAGCATTCAACTAAAGGCTCAAAAAATATGTTTGTAAACTGCGAGCATAACTGTAGCAAAGGTAGTGATTGCAAGCGAATGTTTTGCAAACCTACAAATTGCGAATATACCTTTTTCGTGAAGATGTTGTAAAGCCAAGCATATTTGATTCCCGAACATATATTTTACGAACATAATGATTTCCGAACATAGATTTTGAAAGCTTATTAGTTTTCGAACATATTTTTTGCACACATATTTGGTGGTCCTTTTGGCATTTCATAGTCATGAACTTGCCCTCTACAACTTTGAATTCCCATTACTACATTATCACGTCATTATAGCTGTCATAATACACTTTTCAGCAAAATTTTAAAAATTCAGTAATTTGGGGAAAAATTTGCCTACTACCCCCCTCAACTTTTTGGATCAGAGGTCATGTACCCCCCTCCCCCCTCCCCCCACACTTTCCAAATGAGAATTACGTTCCTGCTTAATTGTGGCAAACCTCCCATGTATGTTCAGAACCAAGATTAAAACACATACCTGAGCTGTTGCCCCATAGCTGCTGAGTAACGCTCCCCATGAATCAATCACAGCATTGTTTTCTTGGCACCTGGCAACAAAATAAATATTCATCAGTTAATTTGTCTGACATCATGCATGATCATGTACTGTATTTCAAGGATAAGTTATATTGTGAAGAAAGTCTTCAAACATATTGTACTGATAAGGAGATACTTCGGTTTTATAAAGTTCTTTACACAACTGAAATCAAGACTTTTAGGCAGGGCTCAGCCACCACATATTTTGCTTTGTAAGAGGGCGGGGTTGTGCCTTATGGAAGGGCAGGGGGTAGTGCCTTATGGAAGGTCGGGGGTAGTGCCTTATGGGAGGGGTAGTGCCTTGTGGGAGGGTGGGGTAGTGCCTTTGGGAGGGGGGAGGGGGTAGTGCCTTATGGGAGGGTGGGGGTGGGAGGAGGGCAGGGGTAGTGCCTTATGGGAGGGTGGGGGTTGTGCCTTACGGGAGGGCAGGGGGTAGTGCCTTATGGGAGGGCAGGGGTAGTGCCTTATGGGAGGGGGGGGTAGTGCCTTATGGGAGGGCGGGGTAGTGTCTTATAGGAGGGCGGGGGTAGTGCCTTATGGGAGGGCGGGGGTAGTGTCTTATGGAAGGGTGGGGGTGCCCTATGGGAGGGCGGGGGTAGTGCCTTATGGGAGGGCGGGGGTAGTGCCTTATGGGAGGGCGGGGGTAGTGCCTTATGGGAGGGCGGGGTAGTGCCTTATGGGAGGGTGGGGGTAGTGCCTTATGGGAGGGCGGGGGTAGTGCCTTATGGGAGGGCCGGGGTAGTGCCTTATGGGAGGGCGGGGGTAGTGCCTTATGGGAGGGCGAGGGTAGTGCCTTATGGGAGGGCGGGGGTAGTGCCTTATGGGAGGGCGGGGGTAGTGCCTTATGGGAGGGCGGGGTAGTGCCTTATAGGGGGAAGGGGATAGCATCCCACGAGGGGAGCTAAAATTTATATAGAAAAATCCTTATATAGATGACTTATCACTGACATGAAAGATTAGAAATTTGAATGATATTAGGGGCTTAAGCCCCTGTATCAGGGGTGTAGCCCATTGTACAGTTAAAAATCTTCAAGTCCTTTAAGTTTTTACTGAATCATATTCATGAAGGTATTTTGAGTTAATTACAAAAAGAACAAATTTCAATTGGAAATTTGGATTACTACTACTACTGCTAATAATAATGATAATAACATTTATAACTGCTGATTTACACAGCACTTTATGATTAGCCAGATCCTCAAAGCACTGAACCTCTTTTATCTGCCATCATCTGTGACAAACTGAAAATCTCAAGTCCCCAAGGACTGCGCAGCCATATAGCAGTCTGTAAACCAATCAGGTACTATTACCTTGTTCCAATCCTTTATGCGAGCACCAAAATAGAGGGCAGCAGAACCCATTTTTGAAGTCGGTTGGTTTGGTTTCAGCTATGACCCCAATGACCGATTGGTCAGCTCAATGAATCAATGACTTGGTCCACTGCCTGACCGGCTGCTCAATGACTGGCTGGTCAGGGTGCTGGTCAGCTCAATGACCGGCTGGTCAGCTCAATGACCGGCTGGTCAGCTCAATGACCCGCTGGTCAGCTCATTGACCGGCTGGTCAGCTCAATGACCGGTTGGTCAGCTCAATAACCAGTTGGTCAGCTCAATAACCAGCTGGTCAGCTCAATCACCAGGGTCAGCTCAATCACCAGTTGGTCAGCTCAATCACCAGTTGGTCAGCTCAGTGACCAGTTGGTCAACTCAGTGACCAGTTAGTCAACTCAGTGACCAGTTGGTCAACTCAGTGACCAGTTGGTCAACTCAATGAATGATAAAGAATGTGATCATATTAGGAAGGTGAGTGTGTGACATCACTCTCCTACACCAATCAAATTCATACAACGGATTTGACAGATAAATGCATCACAGTAAATTATCCATTCATTGTCTGTCTCTCATATGCTCACGTTAGTGAATTAAAAAGAAGACGATTTTACAACTATGTACATTATTCTATAATTCTTCAAAACTAATGTTAGATTAGAACTCCAATTTTGCTTCCAGGGTCCCTTTACGTTATATCTCTTTTATAGACTTCTTGGCACACAACTAAGAAATTTTGAAAAAGCAAAAATGGAGAATTATTCCTTATTTCTACTAAATAATAATATGTAGCATTAATTTTGTTTGTTTGTTTTTGTTTGATGAGGGCTTCATGGTACCACAACAATGAGGGTCAAATTGTGC
Organism: Chiridota heheva; assembly: GCA_020152595.1. Taxonomy (NCBI): domain Eukaryota; kingdom Metazoa; phylum Echinodermata; class Holothuroidea; order Apodida; family Chiridotidae; genus Chiridota; species Chiridota heheva. The sequence continues at coordinate 137,913 of JAIGNY010004473.1, forward strand.
CTGAGAGGTCAGATCATTCCAGAGGTAGGAAGGAGAGAAAACAGGGAGAGATTGAGAGAAACACAAGAACTAAAAGTCAGAAAGCTGGCATCGAGAGAGGAGCTAATTTTGTAAAAAACATTCAAAAGCGCTTTACATACAAGTAAATTAGATAAGGAAATAACAGGAGAATATTTGGGTGTTTCTTCCATTCCTAAAAGAGAAGTAACCATTTTTATACTACACCTTGAAGAAGCCTTACTTTAAAAATGTATACACCTATACAATAGCATAGTTGTGTAGTACAAAGCAGTGACATAGACATATGCATGCACTACCCCCCCCCCCTCACTCCCCCACCCCACTCTCCACCTTCCTCCCACCCAACTTGTTCTTCTTTTTTTGCCTTCTCCCAATTTCTGAATTACACTTAAAGAAGAAAATAAATTGGATTCGTATGTTGGGAGAAACATGTAGCAATGTTTTACAGCACTATTACGATTCAAAATTGTTAAGGTCTTAGTACGTACCTATAGGCCTACATGAAATGCAATTATCATTTTTGATGATTTCGGCTTCCCCCTCCCCCGCATCATTTAACTTTATATCAGAGTGCCTAAAGCACAGCTGATACGCAAAGCTTCACATAGACCATTTAACACATGACAAATAGACACGATTTTCAATCAAGAATAACCCTGACATTCAGAGCCTTTTCCAGTCTCTGCTTCCTGCTCCAGTTGTACAGCTTTATTCCTTTATAGTTCAGCAGTAATTAAGTAAACCATTAGACCAAATGGTGATGTAATTTAAATTCATTTATGAGTTTGTTAATAAAGAGATTCACCTACTGAATAATGTCCCAAGCAAGATAACTTGAGGGAAAGGAAATCACTCTAAGATTTCAAATGACTTTGATTGCTTAAGCTGGAAAAGTATTAAACAACCAACTTTTGACATTTACCAACAAACGCAATATTGAAAGATTTCGCTTGTTGACGAGCTTCTTTGCTGTCCTTGATTAGTTTATGTTAAGAGTGAGGGACAGTTAATTTTGGCTTACTTATAAATCACAAATGGTATTTTTAGAAAAGCCATTTTTGGTTGGCAAAATAGACTAGAATGAAAATCTTAATTTCATAAATTGCCTCAAGCAAAAACAGAAATCAAATAGGTAGTGACACCTGATGTAGACAACATTAACTGCTGCACAATGGTGTTAAATATTTTTATTTGGATCAATTTTGAACATTAAGGGTGCTGATCATTTCTCATAGATTTATTTTGGGAGCGGGGTGGGGTTAGAAGGGGGTACTTAATTTCATATCCCAGAAAATACTGTTTTATTGTGGTAATTTTGTACTGCTGGTCCACTTTTACAACATTTTTTGTTGAATAATCGATACTGCAGGTATCAAAATTGACTTCTTTCATACCACGGATCATATTTCATTCTGCAGGTACAAAAAATATATGTCATTACTGCGGCTGTGGTTTCCGGTTAGTGGGCTGCACACCCCTACCACTTTAAGTATAAAGTACTTCCCCCCCCTCTCCTTCCCCGATTTATTCGCCTAGACCTTTTGGGCCCCAGTGACCCAGCTTCCACTAAAAAAGACTTCACCATATACTTAACTCCAATAAGCCATCTCTTTAACTTCTGTTTGTTTGTTTGTTTGTTTGATGAGGGCTTAACGGCACCACAACAAAGAGGGTCAAATTGTGCCTGAGAGGTTAGATCATTCTAGAGGTAGGATGGAAAGAAAACCTGGGGAGAATGAGAGAAATACAAGAACTAAAAGTCAGAAAGCTGGTATCGAGAGGAGGTGAATGGGTGAAAATTAGTTTTGCAAACTTTAACAATACCGTGAGGTAATTCACATTCAAAACTCCACAAAAACCCTTTCTGTTGATGTACATTGAAGCTTTATCCCACTTGTGCAGTACTTTGTAAATGCAAGTTCTACTAGATTTTTATATCTGTTACTAGATTTCTATATCTCTTACTAGATTTCTATATCTGCTACTAGATTTCTATATCTGTTACTAGATTCTATATCTGTTACTAGATTTCTATATCTGTTACTAGATTTCTATATCTGTTACCAGATTTATATATCTGTTACTAGATTTCTCTATCTGTTACCAGATTTCTATATCTGTTACTAGATTTCTCTATCTGTTACCAGATTTCTATATCTGTTACTAGATTTCTATATCTGTTACTAGATTTCTATATCTGTTACTAGATTTCTATATCTGTTACTAGATTTCTATATCTGCTATTAGATTTCTATATCTGTTACTAGATTTCTATATCTGCAATTAGATTTCTATATCTGCTACTAGATTTCTATATCTGCTACTAGATTTCTATATCTGCTACTAGATTTCTATATCTGCTACTAGATTTCTATATCTGCTACTAGATTTCTATATCTGTTACTAGATTTCTATATCTGTTACTAGATTTCTATATCTGTTACTAGATTTCTAGATTTCTATATCTGTTACTAGATTTCTATATCTGTTACTAGATTTCTATATCTGTTACTAGATTTCTATATCTGTTACTAGATTTCTATATCTGTTACTAGATTTCTATATCTGCTACTAGATTTCTATATCTGCTACTATATTTCTATATCTGTTACTAGATTTCTATATCTGTTACTAGATTTCTATATCTGTTACTAGATTTCTATATCTGTTACTAGATTTCTATATCTGTTACTAGATTTCTTTATCTGTTACTAGATTTCTTTATCTGTTGCTTACTTAAACCAGCCTCTATGAATCAAATCCAAGATTTATATTTAACCCCAATGTTCCATAATCTGGAACAATGAAACTCATTTACCTTAAACTGTCAATAAGCCAGGTCAATATTTTCTACATTTATGACACTTGGGGTTACACGTACTTGAGGGTACATGTACTTGGTGAAGTTCTATGACTTTTCATCTGAATAGAAAACTTGCTTTAAATGATTGATTCGTCAAGTAAATTCTGCTTATGAAAGAGGACTTCAAAAGAAAACTAGAACATCAATGATGTAGTGGCTCAACATATATTTTGGGGTGGGAATATGCCTGATTTTCTTGGTGGGTACTTAAAAGTTCGAGCGATTCTTAAACAGTAATTGAGGGTCACTTTTTATTTAGAAAAGGGGCACTTTTGTCAGTTTTTGAAAAATTGGGGAAAATCTTGCTTGCCGTCTGGCCCCATGGTTCCTACCCATATGGCTTGAGCATAGGCAGGGTTTTGGGCAAGCTGTATCTTAGCGTGATTTTGTGAATCCCCCTTCCCCCTCCCCGTACCACCCCTCTATATAGAAGGTATAGATTACTCCTGTGTTGTGTATGGTATAAAAATACCTGGTTGCTAGTTAATGAATTGTAAAGAGTCTCTAGGGTTGAATGGTCTGGATTACCCACATGATTTTGACCCCTGATTTTGTGCAAATCGAAGTTGTCGGGTTGAAGGGGTCTTAGGGCCAAAAATTCTTAATGATTTTGTTTTAATTAAAGTCCTCTTTCATATAAAGTAAACTTGCCTGGCCACTGAATTGATCGGTGTAAAAAAAAAAAAAAAAAAACTCAAATCACGAGTAGGCAGTGTCTTCATTTTATAAAGGCCATGCACATGTTTTGTGTCTAAATATTCTCACAAATACTGACAAGCAATAATGGTGTGACATCCAAGTGACGTCACGAGTGCTGTATGTATCAAAATTATCTTGTAGTTTATGAGCTATGGCCAATCAAATTAGTTTGACATATCTTTAATAATCCAAAATAGTTCAAAATCTCTAACGTATTTCTTTAAATTTCTGTCCTAAATTTTAGGCACTTAAAGTTATCAGATTGTTTTCAGCTGTTAAAGTAAAATTGAAGGTAAAATGGAGATTCAAAACTTTCATTGCTATTTAAGTGCTTCAACTTTTAACAAACTTTGGCAAAGAACTAAAAAAACAGGAAATTCATAGTTATCTTTGTGATGTCACACATATTGATGCCTCACATTTCAAAACATTGTAAAAACCTGACATTCACCTGTTCTTTGTGTTTAACCCTTACTCCATTGTAAAAACCTGACATTCACCTGTTCTTTGACTCCATTGTAAAAACCTGACATCCATCCATTGTAAAACCTGACATTCACCTGTTCTTTGTGATTAACCCTTACTCCATTGTAAAAACCTGACATCCACCTGTTCTTTGTGCTTAACCCTTACTCCATTGTAACAACCTGACATCCACCTGTTCTTTGTGCTTAACCCTTACTCCATTGTAAAATCCTGCCATTCACCTGTTCTTCATGCTTAACCCTTACTCCATTGTAAGAACCTGACATCCACCTGTTCTTTGTGCTTAACCCTTACTCCATTGTAAAAACCTGCCATTCACCTGTTCTTTGTGTTTAACCCTTACTCTATAACATTTTGAAAATAGATTCAAAGATGGTGCACCGAAAACGGCGATAATATGTCCGCGTGGTGGAGTAAGGGTCACAAGCACAGGCTGACAATTGAAGGTTCCTGTCTTCCGGGCAGCATAGTGAGACTTGTTCTGCTTCAGTGACCAGGGGATGATGCCGCATATATTTTGAGTTGGCACGCTCTCTGCGAGAGATTAACCCTTACTCTGCCAGCAACATTTTGAAAACATGCTTGGGAGGTGGCGTCAAAGACGGTGCACCAAAAACGGCAATAATATGTCCGCGTGGTAAAAATAATTATTTTAGTAATAGTAATTATTTTATATAGCGGCCTTTCTATACAAGTAAATATATTCAAGAGTGCTTTACAAACATCAGTGCTTTACAAACATCGGAGCTTTAGAATAGAGGAGAGCTGCCCAGACGGCGCATCATCCATCCATGAGCTCAGGGAAGTGAATTAACTCTGAGTTTTCAGGCTTCTCTTCATGAATAGTGTTCAGAGAACCAGGTAGGGTGTGACTGTCCTACCATCGGGACATAATTAGGTTAAGGGCACAGAATCACGGTTCACACTTATATAAAACAGGTCTGCATTTGATCGTGGGGGATCCTGATCTAGAGGTGTGAACAAGGTCTAAGCTGATCATGATGATCAATCACCTGACATTCATCTGTTGTTTGTCTTGCTTAAGGACATAGAATCACCCACTGTTCACATGTAACATAAAACAGGTCTGCATTTGATCATGGGGGATTCGGATCTAGAGAGGTGTGAACAAGGTCTAAGCTGATCATGATGATCAATCACCTGACATTCATAAGGGCATATAATCTACCACTGTTCACATGTAACATAAAACAGGTCTGCATTTGATCATGGGGGATTCTGATCTAGAGAGGTGTGAACAAGGTCTAAGCTGATCATGATGATCAATCACCTGACATTCATCTGTTGTTTGTCTTGCTTAAGGACATAGAATCACCCACTGTTCACATGTAGCATAAAACAGGTCTGCATTTGATCATGGGGGATCCTGATCTAGAGAGGTGTGAACAAGGTCTAAGCTGATCATGATGATCAATCACCTGATAGTCACCTGTTGTTTGTCTTGCTTAAGGGCATAGAATCACCCACTGTTCACATGTAACATAAAACAGGTCTGCATTTGATCATGGGGGATTCTGATCTAGAGAGGTGTGAACAAGGTCTAAGCTGATCATGATGATCAATCACCTGATAGTCACCTGTTGTTTGTCTTGCTTAAGGACATAGAATCACCCACTGTTCACATGTAACATAAAACAGGTCTGCATTTGATCATGGGGATCTGATCTAGAGAGGTGTGAACAAGGTCTAAGCTGATCATGATGATCAATCACCTGATAGTCACCTGTTGTTTGTCTTGCTTAAGGGCATAGAATCACCCACTGTTCACATGTAACATAAAACAGGTCTGCATTTGATCATGGGGGATCCTGATCTAGAGAGGTGTGAACAAGGTCTAAGCTGATCATGATGATCAATCACCTGACATTCATATGTTGTTTGTCTTGCTTAAGGGCATAGAATCACCCACTGTTCACATGTAACATAAAACAGGTCTGCATTTGATCATGGGGATCCTGATCTAGAGAGGTGTGAACAAGGTCTAAGCTGATCATGATGATCAATCACCTGATAGTCACCTGTTGTTTGTCTTGCTTAAGGGCATAGAATCACCCACTGTTCACATGTAACATAAAACAGGTCTGCATTTGATTGAGGGTGATCTTGATCTGGAGAGGTGTGAACAAGGTCTAAGCTGATCATGATGATCAATCACCTGATAGTCACCTGTTGTTTGTCTTGCTTAAGGGCATAGAATCACCCACTGTTCACATGTAACATAAAACAGGTCTGCATTTGATTGAGGGTGATCTTGATCTGGAGAGGTGTGAACAAGGTCTAAGCTGATCATGATGATCAATCACCTGATAGTCACCTGTTGTTTGTCTTGCTTAAGGGCATAGAATCACCCACTGTTCACATGTAACATAAAACAGGTCTGCATTTGATCATGGGGATCTGATCTAGAGAGGTGTGAACAAGGTCTAAGCTGATCATGATGATCAATCACCTGATAGTCACCTGTTGTTTGTCTTGCTTAAGGGCATAGAATCACCCACTGTTCACTGTTCATGTAACATAAAACAGGTCTGCATTTGATCATGGAGGATTCTGATCTAGAGAGGTGTGAACAAGGTCTAAGCTGATCATGATGATCAATCACCTGATAGTCACCTGTTGTTTGTCTTGCTTAAGGGCATAGAATCACCCACTGTTCACATGTAACATAAAACAGGTCTGCATTTGATCATGGGGATTCTGATCTAGAGAGGTGTGAACAAGGTCTAAGCTGATCATGATGATCAATCACCTGATAGTCACCTGTTGTTTGTCTTGCTTAAGGGCATAGAATCACCCACTGTTCACATGTAACATAAAACAGGTCTGCATTTGATCATGGGGGATCTGATCTAGAGAGGTGTGAACAAGGTCTAAGCTGATCATGATGATCAATCACCTGATAGTCACCTGTTGTTTGTCTTGCTTAAGGGCATAGAATCACCCACTGTTCACATGATAACATAAAACAGGTCTGCATTTGATCATGGGGATCATTTGATCTAGAGAGAGGTGTGAACAAGGTCTAAGCTGATCATGATGATCAATCACCTGATAGTCACCTGTTGTTTGTCTTGCTTAAGGGCATAGAATCACCCACTGTTCACATGTAACATAAAACAGGTCTGCATTTGATCATGGGGGATTCTGATCTAGAGAGGTGTGAACAAGGTCTAAGCTGATCATGATGATCAATCACCTGATAGTCACCTGTTGTTTGTCTTGCTTAAGGGCATAGAATCACCCACTGTTCACATGTAACATAAAACAGGTCTGCATTTGATTGAGGGTGATCTTGATCTAGAGAGGTGTGAACAAGGTCTAAGCTGATCATGATGATCAATCACCTGATAGTCACCTGTTGTTTGTCTTGCTTAAGGGCATAGAATCACCCACTGTTCACATGTAACATAAAACAGGTCTGCATTTGATCATGGGGGATTCTGATCTAGAGAGGTGTGAACAAGGTCTAAGCTGATCATGATGATCAATCACCTGATAGTCACCTGTTGTTTGTCTTGCTTAAGGGCATAGAATCACCCACTGTTCACATGTAACATAAAACAGGTCTGCGTTTGATTGAGGGTGATCTTGATCTAGAGAGGTGTGAACAAGGTCTAAGCTGATCATGATGATCAATCACCTGATAGTCACCTGTTGTTTGTCTTGCTTAAGGGCATAGAATCACCCACTGTTCACATGTAACATAAAACAGGTCTGCGTTTGATTGAGGGTGATCTTGATCTGGCATTTGAGAGGTGTGAACAAGGTCTAAGCTGATCATGATGATCAATCACCTGATAGTCACCTGTTGTTTGTCTTGCTTAAGGGCATAGAATCACCCACTGTTCACATGTAACATAAAACAGGTCTGCATTTGATCATGGGGATTCTGATCTAGAGAGGTGTGAACAAGGTCTAAGCTGATCATGATGATCAATCACCTGATAGTCACCTGTTGTTTGTCTTGCTTAAGGGCATAGAATCACCCACTGTTCACATGTAACATAAAACAGGTCTGCATTTGATTGGGTGATCTTGATCTAGAGAGGTGTGAACAAGGTCTAAGCTGATCATGATGATCAATCACCTGATAGTCACCTGTTGTTTGTCTTGCTTAAGGGCATAGAATCACCCACTGTTCACATGTAACATAAAACAGGTCTGCATTTGATCATGGGGATCCTGATCTAGAGAGGTGTGAACAAGGTCTAAGCTGATCATGATGATCAATCACCTGATAGTCACCTGTTGTTTGTCTTGCTTAAGGGCATAGAATCACCCACTGTTCACATGTAACATAAAACAGGTCTGCATTTGATTGGGGATCTTGATCTAGAGAGGTGTGAACAAGGTCTAAGCTGATCATGATGATCAATCACCTGATAGTCACCTGTTGTTTGTCTTGCTTAAGGGCATAGAATCACCCACTGTTCACATGTAACATAAAACAGGTCTGCATTTGATCATGGGGGATCCTGATCTAGAGAGGTGTGAACAAGGTCTAAGCTGATCATGATGATCAATCACCTGATAGTCACCTGTTGTTTGTCTTGCTTAAGGGCATAGAATCACCCACTGTTCACATGTAACATAAAACAGGTCTGCATTTGATCATGGGGATCTCTGATCTAGAGAGGTGTGAACAAGGTCTAAGCTGATCATGATGATCAATCACCTGATAGTCACCTGTTGTTTGTCTTGCTTAAGGGCATAGAATCACCCACTGTTCACATGTAACATAAAACAGGTCTGCATTTGATTGAGGGTGATCTTGATCTAGAGAGGTGTGAACAAGGTCTAAGCTGATCATGATGATCAATCACCTGATAGTCACCTGTTGTTTGTCTTGCTTAAGGGCATAGAATCACCCACTGTTCACATGTAACATAAAACAGGTCTGCATTTGATCATGGGGGATTCTGATCTAGAGAGGTGTGAACAAGGTCTAAGCTGATCATGATGATCAATCACCTGATAGTCACCTGTTGTTTGTCTTGCTTAAGGGCATAGAATCACCCACTGTTCACATGTAACATAAAACAGGTCTGCATTTGATCATGGGGGATCCTGATCTAGAGAGGTGTGAACAAGGTCTAAGCTGATCATGATGATCAATCACCTGACATTCATCTGTTGTTTGTCTTGCTTAAGGGCATAGAATCACCCACTGTTCACATGTAACATAAAACAGGTCTGCATTTGATCATGGGGATCCTGATCTAGAGAGTGTGAACAAGGTCTAAGCTGATCATGATGATCAATCACCTGATAGTCACCTGTTGTTTGTCTTGCTTAAGGGCATAGAATCACCCACTGTTCACATGTAACATAAAACAGGTCTGCATTTGATCATGGGGATCCTGGGAACAATCCTGATCATGATGATCAATCACCTGATAGTCACCTGTTGTTTGTCTTGAGGGCATAGAATCACCCACTGTTCATGAACATAAAACAGGTCTGCTAATCTGAACAAGGTCAGCTGATCATGATGATCAATCACCTGATAGTCACCTGTTGTTTGTCTTGCTTAAGGGCATAGAATCACCCACTGTTCACATGTAACATAAAACAGGTCTGCATTTGATCATGGGGATTCTGATCTAGAGAGTGTGAACAAGGTCTAAGCTGATCATGATGATCAATCACCTGATAGTCACCTGTTGTTTGTCTTGCTTAAGGGCATAGAATCACCCACTGTTCACATGTAACATAAAACAGGTCTGCATTTGATCATGGGGATCTGATCTAGAGAGGTGTGAACAAGGTCTAAGCTGATCATGATGATCAATCACCTGATAGTCACCTGTTGTTTGTCTTGCTTAAGGGCATAGAATCACCCACTGTTCACATGTAACATAAAACAGGTCTGCATTTGATTGGGGATCTTGATCTGGAGAGGTGTGAACAAGGTCTAAGCTGATCATGATGATCAATCACCTGATAGTCACCTGTTGTTTGTCTTGCTTAAGGGCATAGAATCACCCACTGGCATGTAACATAAAACAGGTCTGCATTTGATCATGGGGATCCTGATCTAGAGAGGTTCACAAGGTCTAAGCTGATCATGAATCAATCACCTGGTCTGTCATTTGACTGTTCACATGTAACATAAAACAGGTCTGCATTTGATTGGGGATTCTGATCTAGAGAGGTGTGAACAAGGTCTAAGCTGATCATGATGATCAATCACCTGATAGTCACCTGTTGTTTGTCTTGCTTAAGGGCATAGAATCACCCACTGTTCACATGTAACATAAAACAGGTCTGCATTTGATCATGGGGGATTCTGATCTAGAGAACAAGGTCTAAGCTGTGATGATCAATCACCTGACAACCTGTTGTTTGTCTTCTAAGCTCACCCACTGATCATGATGCATTTGATCTAGAGAGGTGTGAACAAATCACTGACATTCATATGTTGTATGTCTTGCTTAAGGGCATAGAATCACCCACTGTTCACATGTAACATAAAACAGGTCTGCATTTGATCATGGGGGATTCTGATCTAGAGAGGTGTGAACAAGGTCTAAGCTGATCATGATGATCAATCACCTGATAGTCACCTGTTGTTTGTCTTGCTTAAGGGCATAGAATCACCCACTGTTCACATGTAACATAAAACAGGTCTGCATTTGATTGAGGGTGATCTTGATCTAGAGAGGTGTGAACAAGGTCTAAGCTGATCATGATGATCAATCACCTGACATTCATATGTTGTATGTCTTGCTTAAGGGCATAGAATCACCCACTGTTCACATGTAACATAAAACAGGTCTGCATTTGATCATGGGGATCTTGATCTGGAGAGAGGTGTGAACAAGGTCTAAGCTGATCATGATGATCAATCACCTGATAGTCACCTGTTGTTTGTCTTGCTTAAGGGCATAGAATCACCCACTGTTCACATGTAACATAAAACAGGTCTGCATTTGATCATGGGGGATTCTGATCTAGAGAGGTGTGAACAAGGTCTAAGCTGATCATGATGATCAATCACCTGATAGTCACCTGTTGTTTGTCTTGCTTAAGGGCATAGAATCACCCACTGTTCACATGTAACATAAAACAGGTCTGCATTTGATCATGGGGATCTGATCTAGAGAGGTGTGAACAAGGTCTAAGCTGATCATGATGATCAATCACCTGACATTCATATGTTGTCTGTCTTGCTTAAGGGCATAGAATCACCCACTGTTCACATGTAACATAAAACAGGTCTGCATTTGATCATGGGGGATTCTGATCTAGAGAGGTGTGAACAAGGTCTAAGCTGATCATGATGATCAATCACCTGATAGTCACCTGTTGTTTGTCTTGATCAATCACCTGATAGTCAATGTCTTGGGCATAGAATCACCCACTGTTCACATGTAACATAAAACAGGTCTGCATTTGATCATGGGGGATTCTGATCTAGAGAGGTGTGAACAAGGTCTAAGCTGATCATGATGATCAATCACCTGACATTCATATGTTGTATGTCTTGCTTAAGGGCATAGAATCACCCACTGTTCACATGTAACATAAAACAGGTCTGCATTTGATCATGGGGGATTCTGATCTAGAGAGGTGTGAACAAGGTCTAAGCTGATCATGATGATCAATCACCTGATAGTCACCTGTTGTTTGTCTTGCTTAAGGGCATAGAATCACCCACTGTTCATGTAACATAAAACAGGTCTGCATTTGATCATGAGACAAGGGGGGATCCTGATCTAGAGAGGTGTGAACAAGGTCTAAGCTGATCATGATGATCAATCACCTGATAGTCACCTGTTGTTTGTCTTGCTTAAGGGCATAGAATCACCCACTGTTCACATGTAACATAAAACAGGTCTGCATTTGATCATGGGGGATCCTGATCTAGAGAGGTGTGAACAAGGTCTAAGCTGATCATGATGATCAATCACCTGATAGTCACCTGTTGTTTGTCTTGCTTAAGGGCATAGAATCACCCACTGTTCACATGTAACATAAAACAGGTCTGCATTTGATTGGGGATCTGATCTAGAGAGGTGTGAACAAGGTCTAAGCTGATCATGATGATAAATCACCTGACATTCATCTGTTGTTTGTCTTGCTTAAGGGCATATAATCTACCACTGTTCACATGTAACATAAAACAGGTCTGCGTTTGATCATGGGGGATCCTGATCTAGAGAGGTGTGAACAAGGTCTAAGCTGATCATGATGATCAATCACCTGATAGTCACCTGTTGTTTGTCTTGCTTAAGGGCATAGAATCACCCACTGTTCACATGTAACATAAAACAGGTCTGCATTTGATCATGGGGATCCTGATCTAGAGAGGTGTGAACAAGGTCTAAGCTGATCATGATGATCAATCACCTGACAGTCACCTGTTGTTTGTCTTGATTAAGGGCATAGAATCCCCTTCTCAAGTAACATAAAAACCGCTGGTATTTGCTTCATTACACCAAGACATTTAGATTAAATTTAGGCTTCATCTTCTTTTGATAGCCCCAAGGTTATATGAATAGTGAAAATGTAATGTGTAATGAACGAGTCTTTATTTCTCATTGTAAACTTGTAAATTACAGCTTGCCCTTCAGATATTAATTCTGAAAGCCTGCACATATCTGAAAGCAATGAAGATTAAGATATAAAAGAATGAGACATTTTCATGAAATTGTTGCCATTTTTTTCAAAACATTTCAAACAATTTTTCAATAAATCTACCAAATTTTTCATTACATTTACCAAATTTTCCAATAAATTCACCACAATTTTTCTAAAAAATGGTAATGTTAACAATTTCCCAATTTTACCTCTCAACCAAAATCGTCCACCCCTTCCCCTGCCTGCTTCCTATATGCCTTTGACATGTACATCCGTTTTTCAATAATTACTGTTTGCCCCACTGGCGGCACAAGCTGAAAACGCCACTGTTAAAACCCAGACAAATCTTTCCTTGTATTTAAGGGCATAATAAGGGTATTGTGGTTGAGAAAGTGGGGGGGGGGGAGGGAGGGGGGGTAAGGTCAAAATACATTATCAAAATTAGCATGAAATGCTTGTTCTAGAATATATTTCATACAACGGATAACTGAAGTTTAAGTATATGTGATGTAAGCCTATGCAAGGAAAATTCTCTTCAGGTCACCTAATTTGATCAAAAGTATTTCCCTTTATCTCATCCCCCCTGTACCCCTGTCGGGATTTTTTCTTCTTCAATATGTCAGGTTTGTCGGATATTGAAAGGACAAATTTAAGTAGCATATTTTTGGGGTTTTATAGATTTGTTAATTGCATAAGTAATTAAATGTTTAGAAAAAATGTTGTAAAAAATGTGTTTTTATTATCATCTTTTGTGTGTTATTATCTAGTACTAAGTCATTTACAAAAACATATATATTTATGCTGAACGTTTTACAAGCAAGTTATCAAAGAAATTATTCCTGTATATATGGAAGATCCCCCAAATTTCCCTACAGATATTAAAATTTCCCAACAAATTCTGGAATGGGGGTGTGACAATAACTCCCTCCCCCTCGCTATTATGTTCCTACATGTATCTACAATTTACTGTAGACTCGATGCGAATGTCATTGATTTCTGGAGCCTCTTGTTTATCACCTCCATTAGCTTCTGGCTCAAATTGGTATCAGGATTCGAGCCGAGAATTTCGCCTTGTCAGCTTTTATCTCTTCATTTAATCTCCGTCATCAAAACATCTAGAATGAACATTCTAACTAAATATTTATTTTGCGGGACCAAGCGTATGAAAAAATGTTTTCAAGTACGTTTGTATGGGCCCCAGTAAATAGCAATGTCCTACACTGTTATTTTATCTGGACCTCATGGACTAACAAAATGGCCCCCAGTAAATAGCAATGTCCTACACTGTTAACTTATCTGGACCTCTGGACTAACAAAATGGCCCCCAGTAAATAGCAATGTCCTACACTGTTAACTTATCTGGGCTATGGACTGACAAAATGGCCCCTAATAAATAGCAATGTCCTACACTATTAACTCCACACCATCACTCAATTTCTTAAACACCCACTCAAAATATTTACTTTCATATCATACATATATTCTTCCTAGTATCATGTGAATACGTTCCAGTGTTATCAACAGATCAGTTGTATGATAAGTCTCTAGTGATGAGGAAAATTTTGTTTGATCTCGAAGAGAGTAACCTTTACATCTTGGTAAATTACAGCTTTTTATTTTTGTCAAATAATTTAGTAGTTTCCAAAATCTTCAACTCCTAGCAAATTTGATTGAATAGCTGGTACTGTACTTTCTCAAATAATACTGCTTCTGGTCAGATTTTACTGTTCCAAAACATGAGCTTAATTTACAACTATTTGATGTATGTGTCTGTTATGCAGCATGCAGTGGCGTGCAGTTGTTCATGTGCAAGCAGCCTTGCATATAATCATGATTAATTGTGCTGACAATTGCAGGAAAGGTGGGAAAAGACTTTTCTTACTTTACTGGAATAAATTATTTGTATGATAATTTGTTTGACAACATGCATTTATTTTGACCAGAAATCAATTTATTGATTTTTGATGCCAGATGCTCATGAAGCAATATCTTTCCTTAGGAGAAATGATCCGTCAATCATTCACACTTAATGCACACATCACCTCAGGCATTGATCCACAGCTATTTTTATCACCAGTTTGCAAACAAATTTCTCCCACTAAGACACCTAAAACGGATGAGTGATTTCAATCACAAAGGTGTCCTGATTACTCAGCACTGACTTTCTGTAGTCTTATACACACAAATAACCTTAACTACTTGGCTGTGGTGTGCATGGGAATGGCAGATACACAATCATTGTTTGGAATGGAAACACAATACACTGAACAGAAAGTCAGGATGGTCATTGTTATACCTAAGTTTTCAGGATTAACTCTGGTGTCGGGTGCGGGTAGGCTTAAAGAGAAACTTTTCGGCATGCTAAAGAAAAGAACACTATTCCACAGGAACAGTAATGATCATACAAAGCACTGAATATTGCAACAGTGGAATTGTGGGAAATTTGACCCCTGAATTTGATGTATATGATTTGACATGTTAGGCTACAACAATCAAATTGTTATCCTACAATCTTAAACAAAACTGTTGAAACAGTCTAGCTTTGCGTAAATGTGATTGAAATCGCACGATTCGTAGCTCGTAGTGAAAAACACTTGTCACAGGACTGATAACCGAGGCGCTAGCTGAGGCACCAGTATTGATCACACATGCATTAGTAAATACCTACACTGAAAAATAAAGACCAACGCAAGGCCTGTTTCTATAGACTTTTCAAACCGAGTTTAGCTGAATGTGATTTCTTCAGTACTTGAAAACATTCAACGCCTAGAAAACATTCAACGCCTTGTATACACCAACGCCTTGTATATACCTTGTATATACCAACGCCTTGTATATACCATTACGAACTTCTAATGCTATAGCCTTTACCCCGCAAGACCCGATCGTTTTCTACATTTCGGTTGGGAGATTATAATTCCAACCCGATATACGATATCCTTTACTTAAATCATTAACACAAAACCACAACTGCTCCACAGCGTAATATAATCCAGTGCCAGATAGTCTGAACTTCACGCTGAAAGGTTTCCTGTTTCAAATTACGTAACACCCCAGCCAGCTCTCTTCACTAGCAGTACTAGAACTGTACATTCATACGCAAAATAAAAATTGGAAATTGATGTTAGATACTAAGGTTTTACTCGTGAAAAAATACTATTCATATATTCTGCTTATTATGTTACTCTATATTTTTTAGAAGAAAAACAAAATGTGTGTAAAATGTCGCTGAAATGATGGTTGCATATGTAGTTATATCGGTGTTATATTTTGTTTACGTGCAATGATTTCTGCATGTGCCGCTTAAAGTTGCAAAACTTATCTTACTTTGTACATAATCCATTCATTGCATACTTGGATTGCTGTCAGTGCTACGTAGGGAGCTGCCATGTGTTTTTAACAACAAGCCAGCAATTTCGGAAACGAAAAATGGAAAATGGCAACAGAATTCGAACGAGGACAAAAAGAAGTCATTCACGTTCAGCCTCATTCAGTGTTCATTTATTTTATTGGCTGAGAAGCGCTCGGATGAAGAAGGTAAAGCTACCCGTATCGAAGTCATGCACTGTGTTGCCTCAGAAACAATCTAGGAGCCAGAGGATGGTATGTAGAACCATTCAATCTAGGCTTATCTATTTAAAAAATGTCCGATTAGTTATTGCTTCGTAATATATCGTATTTTGTTTACCAGAAGATGATCGCTTTAGCCATTATCACTCTTCATTAAAAAGTAAAATCTTGAAGTTGAACAATGTCTTTTTCCTTATGGCTAGCCTAACAATAAAAGCCTGCCTAGGCTTATTGAATTTACGTTACTGTACTACTAACATTAAATTAACTTAGGCTAGACTTAGCACATGACGTGTCCTTCTCATTAAAAATTTGTTCCAGCAAATCATAACCACAAACTTACTGTGCAAATAGTGAGACCACTTTATCTTAATTAAATAAACCACACAATAAGGACTTCATCCATTGCTAATATGATACTCAGCACCAACTTTCACAACAACTAAGGTTTTTAGAATAAAGAATATAAAGAGGAAAAATCTGACCCAACCTGGTTATTTATCAGGTTGGGTCTGACCGTTTGAAACTTTAAGGAGCAGAACAACTAATGATAATTTCGTAGCCTCAGCTAGTAGCAGTAGTCTACTGTACTCCCAGTTGTTCATGTTTATCATAATTATATACACAATTCCGTGGCGCAAGAATGTTAGCTACTGTACGTCAAAATTTCATTAAATAATAACATTGAGTTACATTAACATCCTGACGATGAAGAATAAAATTATAACTTTTACGGGTTAATTTCAAACAATGATTTATTATTCAAATCAAGCATGTCAAGACAAAATATCTTACTTGTCCAAAATGAGTAATTTATTTCATGGTTTATATGAAGGCATAAAATAGTAGAACTTTATTAACCGCTTTATTCCCTATGCAGTTATTTTAAAATCAAAACAATCATAAATTAATTTTTGCCAAATGGGCAGAACTTTATTTTTCTTTGCCAAAGCATTGTAATAGGCCCTAGTATTTTATCTCACCTGCGAAACAAGATGAAGAGACATAGGGATCACCCTGTTGTCGTCAGCTCATAACTTTTAAGTTATGGGTGTACATTCATGTAGCTTGATATGATTGGGGAGGGGGTGCGTGCATACTATTAAGCTTATTTGCATAACAATTAAAATATTTGTATCTATGATATCTTTTAAATTAAAGTGGATGTGGGGAACTTGTTTGCACAAATGATCCTATATGTGAAGAGCATTGTCTACACTTGAAGGTGAGGATATTAAGTAGGTTATTTGCATATCAATAGACTTTTGTACAAATTATTTAACCTGAGATAATAACATGGTACAGTGGTAGATGGCATTGGTACTGTTCAGTTGAGCATTATTTGGGAGTTGTACTGTATGTGCATACTAATTAGCTTATTTGCATAAACATTTAAATATTTGTATCTATGCTACATGTATCTCTTAAATTAAAGTCTGTGGTGATTTTGTTTATACAAATGATCATATGTGATTTTGTTTACACAAATGATCATATTGAAGAGTTTACAAATGATCATATGTGAAGAGTTTACACAAATGATCATATGTGATTTACACAAAGAGTTTACACAAATGATCATATGTGAAGAGTTTACACAAATGATCATATGTGAAGAGTTTATACAAATGATCATAAGTGAAATGTTTACAGAAATATTCATATGTGAAGGGTTTACACAAATGATCATATGTGAAGAATTTACACAAATGAGCATATGTGAAGAGTTTACACAAATATGTGAAGAGTTTACACAAATGATCATATGTGAAGAGTTTACACAAATGATCATATGTGAAGAAACACAAATGATCATATGTGAAAAGTTTACACAAATGACCATAGGTGAAGAGTTTACACAAATGATTATATGTGAAGAAGTTTACACAAATGATCATATGTGTAGAGTTTACACAAATGATCATATGTGAAAAGTTTACACAAATGATCATAGGTGAAGAGTTTACACAAATGATCATAGGTGAAGAGTTTACACAAATGATCATATGTGAAGAGTTTACACAAATGATCATATGTGAAGAGTTTACACAAATGATCATATGTGAAGAGTTTACACAAATGATCATATGTGAAGAGTTTACACGAACGATCATATGTGAAGAGTGTTGTCCAAACTTAATGATGAGGTGTAGTGGGCATATTAAGTAGGTTATTTGCATATCAAAAGTTTTTTGGAACAGTTTTAGCCAGGTCAGGTATGTATGCCTGGGGATTGTTTTTGCAGTATTAATTACCAGGGTTGATGCTTATGAATTGCCAACCATGACCATCAAAATCTTAACAATTTGTTCTAATCTATGTAATATGTAACTTATAAAAACATGTATTGTTACTAATTGTAAAATGAGAAAATCAAAATATATGGGAGGCGAGACTTACTATTAAACTTAATATTTCTAGTTTTTGTTATTATAATGATGTTCATTTTCAAAGTATACAATATTTTGGTGTACAATTCCATGGGACTAAGTTATATTTTTCATATTTGTCACTGTTGGGTAGTCACTTTACAAAGTACTCAGTACTTCGGTAATACCCGTCCGTACCATTCAGTAGTACAGTAGCAGTAGTACCAAATGTATTTATACCAGTGAATAGCTCAAGAACTCTGCAGTGGATTTATGTCATACTTGGTATATGGATGTGTTGTAGTCTGAAGATGATCCGTATTGTTTTTTGTACTGATGTCATGAATATTGATTTGTAGACGGGGCTAAATGTAAAATTATGTTAATAAGCTTGTAAACCCGATATTTCAAGAACCATGTGGTAAATTTATGTCATACATTGTATATAGGTTTGCTGTTGTTTGTAGATGAGCCCTATTAATTTTGGTGCTGATGTCATGAATATTAATTAGTAGGCAGGGCTAAGTGTAAAATTTTGTTAACAAGATTGAAAGCACGATATTTCAAGAACCATGTGGTGGATTTATATCATACTTAATATATGGATGTGCTCTTGTTTGTAGATAAGCTCTATTAATTTTGGTGCTGATGTCATGAATGTTAAATATTTAGTACACAGGACTAAATGTAAAATTCTGTTTAAGGAATATCTACATGTTTTTCGTAACGTTTCATAAGAAAGAGAAACAAATTAGTATAAAAACCATGTTATCTTATTCCTACCAGGAGATATTCACATTTTAAGGTTCACAAAAAATGCCAATATACGAATAGGCAAAGGCTCAGTATGACATCGCAGCAACACATTCTCCCACAAAGTTGATGTATTTCATTCAAATCTATCACCCTTTTTGGTGAGCATGCGAAGCATAATGAAAACCTATGTAATGGTGATTTCATCCAGCTGTCCAGTTTTGCCTGAGATTTCCTCAGAAATGTTAAAGTTTTTTTCAATTCCTCAGAAAAATTTAGTTTCTTCAGAAATCCTCATGGAAGGTTGGAATTTCCTTAATAAATGTGAAAGCTTTTGAGAGATTCTTAAGACAGGTTGAAGACTAGTTTCCTTAAAAAGTCTACAAAACAGTTGATATTTCCTTTGAAGACAACTGTAAGATGATATAATTTCCCAAAATTCTTTAAAGATCCTCAAGTGTCTCTCATAACACTCGAGGTTTAAAACCCCTAAACTTCCTTAAAATATTTTTTAATCAACTGCTGATTATTAAACTCCGCGCCTTGATTATTGTGTTCATTTGCATAAAGTTGCTACAGTATATGAACTGACCAGACTTTTTTTTATTTAGTATGCTGTCAGGGAGTGTGACAGGATGTGACTGCATATGGACATAGGGAGGGCTGTCATATGGGACATGGATGGGGGCCATAGGATAGAATATATGCCATGTGATATACACCAAGGCATGATTATTTGACTCAGCCTGTATTTTCTTATTCAACAGTTTATTTGTATATAAGTTATCATATGGATGGACAGATTTCATACATAGTGTGCTCAATCAAGGACTGTGATACTGTAGCTAGGACAAGACTTCTTATGGAGCCTATGCCATGTGGGACATGCAGACCCCTAGCTTTGCTGTTACAGGGGAGGCCTGCCCTGCCCCCTCTGGGGGTCCACCATTCCCCCTGGGTCCGCCATTCCCCCTGGGGTCCACCATGCCCCCTGGATCCGCCATGCCCTCCTGGGGTCCACCATGCCCCCCTGGGGTCCCACCCTGCCCCTCCTGAGATTTTTTTGTATCATTATTATTATTTTTTATTTTTTTCATTTAATAATCTTAATTAACCTCATAAATGAAAAACACCTTACATGGATACAGAACACAGAATGATAGCATAGTAAGCAATTGTTCTGTTTGGCTAATGACTGGTCCTTATCAGTCAGAATAGCTTGATTCTAAGATGTATGATTATAGCTAAAATCATAGAACTCCTTCACCATGGGATTGAGCCTTCAGGTGGCCCCTGGACTCCACGCCAAAAAGATGCTGCGCTTTACACGTGCATTAATGTGCCCCTCATCAAGTTTAGCACCCTGCCACTTTTTTAAATCTCATGGGGTGGGATGCAATGTGGAACAGGGTGGGATGCCATGTGGGATATATGGTGGAATGCCATGAGGGTCATAGGGTGGACAGCTATGGGAAGGGATGTCATGTGGGACATAGAATATCATGTGGGACATGGGAAGTCATGTGGGACATGGGGTGGGATGTCATGTGGGACATGGGGTGGGATGCCATGTGGGGCATGGGTGGGATGCCATGTGAGACATGGGATGAGATGTCATGTGGGACATGGGGTGGAATGCCAAGTGGAACATGGGATGCCATGTGGAACATGGGATACCATGTGGGACAATTTACAATTGGCCGGGCCATATGATATGGGTGTCAATTTGCATGGCATGTGAACCATGACAGTATTTACCATTCTAGTTTATTAGTAAAACCTGCTAGAAAAAATAAATTTATGAAGTTAGGTATTTATATACATTGCCAAATGTACTGTACCCTACTTCAATATTTTGGAAAATTGTTTCTATTTAAACAAAAAACTACCAATTAATGTTCAAAGAAATACATAAACATTTGCAATGGAATTGCCTCTATGACATCATCAAACATGAATTCATCATACTGTTCAAAAACTTTATAAATGCAATTGGGAAGAGCCTGATTTTTGCACCAAATTGGCTCTAAAAATATTGTCTTTCAAGTAAAATGTTACAAAAAACCATGAGAATATTCCTTTAACAAGCAGCCTTGTAAGCACAATATCTTGGTGAGGTGGAATTTATGCAATAATTGGCATATGGATGTGTTGTGGTCTGCCGCTGATCCCTATCGTTTTTGGTGCTGATGTCATAAATATTAATGAGAAGGCAAGACTAACTGAAATTCTGTTTATGCTTATACTATATTTCCACACACCCATGTCAGATAAAAATAAAACCTGGTATGATGCTGTTGATAAAAGCAAGGATGATACAGGATCCCATAGATTGTTGAGTTGTTGACTTCATTATTCATACAGGCGGAGCCAAATACAATTTCCTATTGGTTGTTGTAAATGTGGCTTATAACTTAAGGCAAAAACCTTAACGCTTAAACAAGCAACAGAATATACACAAATTCCAGTATGATAAATAAAATTAACGTGTAAGAACACAAAATTGAAAGATATATAATAAAAGAAGATTGCTTCTAATCCAAAGTTAGCATCACAACCACATGAGATTTCTCACTCTGGTGTTTTTGCCACCTAATATAGCAACTTAAATTTTAATGGCAATTCTGCAACCCATGCATTTATGACTTGTTCTTCTCCTTAAAAATTTGTTCCAGCAAATCATAACCACAAACTTACTGTAGCAAATAATGAGACAACTTTATCCTAATTAAAATAACCACACAATAAGGACTTCATCCATTGCTAATATGATACTCAGCACCAACTTCACAACAACTAAGGTTTTCAGATTAAAGAAAATAAAGAGGACAAATCTGACCCGACCTGGTTATGTATCAGGTCGGGTCTGACTGTTTTAAACTTTAAGGAGCAGAACAACTAATGTTCAACTAAGTTTGATCTAAAATCCTTTGGTTCTCTGGTTTCTTATCAATGTTTGTTTATTTGGAATAGCTACAAACAACACACACCAACAACATTTATGAGACCATGGAGATACTATTTGGAATAGTATCTCCATGGTGAGACAGATTACTGAAATAATAGTAACCAAGGAAAACAATTGGTGTTAAAAAATAGAACAGAGCTAGCAAGTTTTATACCCTGGATAATAAACAAGAAATAACTGATATTGGCTACTTTCATTTCACTGTTTTCAAAACAAATAGCTTACCCCAAAGTTGGTGGGGTGGGATATGTATTCTGCTAGTAGCACTAAATTTATGAGATTTGAGTTTCAATCACATAGTTAATTGTGGTTAAATAATTTCTGGTTATTTTCTTATACACACAGACACCCATCAGGATATGAACACCCAGGATCCAGAATCTC
The DNA here is from genome assembly GCA_020152595.1 of Chiridota heheva. Classification (NCBI taxonomy): domain Eukaryota; kingdom Metazoa; phylum Echinodermata; class Holothuroidea; order Apodida; family Chiridotidae; genus Chiridota; species Chiridota heheva. The sequence goes on from JAIGNY010004473.1 coordinate 160,630, forward strand.
AGTCCATAGAAGGTGATGGAACAATCCAAACAAAAGGCAATTCCCAACAAGACTCATATTCCCAGCAAGACTCATATTCCCAACAAGACTCATATTCCCAACAAGACTCATATTCCCAACAAGACTCATATTCCCAACAAGACTCATATTCCCAACAAGACTCATATTCCCAACAAGACTCATATTCCCAACAAGACTCATATTCCCAACAAGACTCATATTCCCAACAGGTGAGTACTGAATAAAAAGAAAGTGAAGCATGAAAAAAGGTTATTACTTCCAAAAATACTGTGTCAAAACATGGAGATACTAATTGGGAAATAGTATCTCCATGGTCAAAACCTGCCTATCAATGATGATTTATCTTACAGTGGTGCATGAACTGGAGAGTTCATGAGAAAATAACCATCTTATGAAGGATGGTCCATCAATCATTCTTGGGTTTTGCACAAAGTCCTCCCAGAGAGAGAGAGTTGAACACACAAATACAGTGACGGGGTCGTCGCCTGCGTATTCGGTTATGATAGTACAAATGCTATCACAAAACGCTTAATAAGACCCGGACAAAAACACAGGTACGACGTACGGACAGACATAACATCGACAACCAAGTCAATGTTCACTGCCTTTGATAACCAGTTGTGGAGCACTGGCGAAGTCCTCCCAAGCATATAATGTATATTTATATTTAGGCTCAGCCAAGGACTAATCTGATTCGCATCACTGAACAGCACTTATGTGGCTTGAGCCCAAAATGAAAGTTATGTGGCTTGAGCCCAAGATGAATGACCTATTGTGTACTGTAACAGTAGCTGGTTGCTAAGTGAACTGTAAATAGACTATGGAAATGCTGTCAGTTAAGAAGGTATAGATTAACCCTGTGTAGTGTATGGTGTAACAATAGCTGGTTGCTAGTCAATGAATTGTGAAGAGTCTCTTGGTTGAATGGTGTGGATTACCCCTGATTTTGAGAACATCTGGAGTGTCGGGTTGGAGGGGTCTAACGGCCAAAAATTCTTAATGTATTGTAAGAAAAATATGTAGCGCTTTGTCAAGTTTGTGGCATTTACATTTGAAGAAAGCGCTCTTGAAACACGGACGGGTATGAAACTGCCACTGTCATTTTCATCCCGTTTCAAGGACATTCGTTCAACAAGTTGACCATGTATTACTCAATCATTTGACCACAAATTTTGTTATAATAGGAAGTGGAGTAAAGTGGGAATAAAATGCGAAATTCAAAACTTTTCAGTGACAGCATGTCAATATCACGTAATCATTCATGCAGGTACTAGAATGCCACAGGCACAGAAAACCAGGATGGCGTAATGTTAAAGGGGCGGATTTTGTAATAATTGCTCGCTCACCTTTCACATTAAGAATTTTTGCCCCTTAGACCCCTCCAAACCGAAACCCCAGATTTTCTCAAAATCAGGGGTAATCCACACCATTCAACCCAAGAGACCCTTCACAATTCATTGACTAGCAACCAGCTATTGCTACACCATACACAACACAGGGGTAATCTATACCTTCTTAACTGATAACATCTTCATAGTCTATACAAAGTTCACTTGTTAGCAACCAGCTAATGTTACATTGTACACAATAGGGCATTCATCTTGGACTCAAGCTACATAACTGCTGTCCAGTGATACGAATCAGATTAGTCCTTGGCAGAGCCTAAATACAAATATACATTATATGCTTGGGAGGGCTTTGTGCAAACCCATGAATGATTGATGGACCATTCTTCATAAGGATGGTTATTTCATCATGCAGTATATTGTTAAATAATTAATCACCATGCTTTCTAATTTGTGACTGGAAGTTTACACTAAATGGAGTGACAGAATATGTAATATGTGTTCTGTTCTGGGATAGTTTAATATTCATGGTGCAAACACATCTGTAAATAACAGTTTGTATGCAATTTTACATTTGTTTAACAGGTACCTATCATTTGACATATCACTGCCAATCCATGGCATTAGGTCAGGGTAGCTATCATTTGACATATCACTGCCAATCCATGGCATTAGGTCAGGGTAGCTATCATTTGACATATCACTGCCATTCCATGGCATTATGTCAGGTACCTATCATTTGACATATCACTGCCATTCCATGGCATTAGGTCATAATACCCGTCCGTACCATTCAGTAGTACAGTAGCAGTAGTACCAAATGTATTTATACCAGTGAATATCTCAAGAACTGTGCAGTGTCATACTTGGTATATGGATGTGTTGTAGTCTGTAGATAATCCCTATTGCTTTTGGTGCTGATGTCATGAATATTAGTTTGTAGACGGGGCTAAATGTAAAATTATGTTAATAAGCTTGTAAACCCGATATTTCAAGAACCATGTGGTAAATTTATGTCATACATTGTATAAAGGTTTGCTGTTGTTTGTAGATGAGCCCTATTAATTTTGGTGCTGATGTCATGAATATTAATTAGTAGGCAGGGCTAAGTGTAAAATTTTGTTAACAAGATTGAAAGCACGATATTTCAAGAACCATGTGGTGGATTTATATCATACTTAATATATGGATGTGCTCTTGTTTGTAGATAAGCTGTATTAATTTTGGTGCTGATGTCATGAATGTTAAATAATTAGTACACAGGACTAAATGTAAAATTCTGTTTAAGGAATATCTACATGTTTTTAAGTAACGTTTCATAAGAAAGAGAAACAAATTAGTATAAAAACCATGTTATCTTATTCCTACCAGGAGATATTCACATTTTAAGGCTCACAAAAAATGCCAATAAACGAATAGGAAAAGGCTCAGTATGATATCACAGCAACACATTCTCCCACAAAGTTGATATATTTCATTATATCTATCACCCTTCTTGGTGAGCATGAGAAGCATAATGCAAACATAAGTAATGGCGATTTCATCCGGATGTCCAGTTTTGCCTGAGATTTCCTCAGAAATGTTAAAGTTTTTTAAAAATTCCTCAGAAAAAGTTAGTTTCTTCAGATATCCTCATGGAAGGTTGGAATTTCCTTATCAAATGTGAAAGCTTTTCAGATTAAAGAAAATAAAGAGGAAAAATCTGACCTGACCTGGTTATGTATCAGGTCGGGTCTGACTGTTTGAAACTTTAAGGAGCAGAACAATTAATGTTCAACTAAGTTTGATCTCAAATCCTTTGGTTCTCTGGTTTCTTAGCAATGTTTGTTTATTTGGAATGGTTACAAACAACACACCAACAGCATTTATGGGACCATGGAGATACTATTTGGAATAGTATCTCCATGGTGAGATAGATTACTGAAATAATTGTAACAAAGGAAAACAAATAGTGTACAAAATAGAACAGAGCTAGCAGGTTTTAGACCCTGGATGATAAACAAGAAATAACTTATATTGGCTACTTTCATTTCACTGTTTTCAAAATAAATAGCTTACCCCGTTGGTGGGGTGGGATATATATTCTGCTAGTAGCACTGAAGTTATGAGATTTGGGTTTCAATCATATAGTTAATTGTGATTAAATAATTTCTGGTTATTTTCTTATACACACAGATGCCCATCAGGATATGAACACCCATGATCCAGAATCTCAGTCCATAGAAGGTGATGGAACAATCCAAAGGCAATTCCCAGCAAGACTCATATTCCCAACAAGTGATTACTGAATGGAAGGAAAGTGAAGCAGGAAAAAAGGCTATTACTTCCAAAAATACTGTGTCAAAACATGGAGAGACTAATAGGGAAATAGTATCTCCATGGTCAAAACCTGCCTATCAATGATGATTTAACTTAAAGTGGTGCATGAACTGGAGAGTTTGTAAATGTTTTTTTTATAAATATATCATAAGAAAATAACCATCCTTATGAAGAATGGTCCATCAATCATTCATGGGTTTTGCACAAAGTCCTCCCAAGCATATAATGTATTTTACATTTAGGCTCAGCCAAGAACTTATCTGATTCGCATCACTAGACAGCAGTTATGTGGCTTGAGCCCAAGATGAATGACCTATTGTGTACAGTGTAACAGTAGCTGGTTGCTAAGTGAACTGTAAATTGACTATGTAGATGTTGTCAGTTAAGAAGGTATAGATCACCCATGTTGTGTATGGTGTAACAATAGCTGGTTGCTAGTCAATGAATTGTTAAGAGTCTCTCGGGATGAATGGTGTGGATTACCTATGATTTTAAGAAAATCAAGGGTGTCGGGTTGGAGAGGTCTAAGGGCCAAAAATTCTTAATGTATATATCAAACTTGTGTACTTGCGTTCAAGATTGTTTGTTCTGTTGCATTACATTCAATTATAAATACGGATCAAGTATGATACATTCATAACTTAAGGGATGAGACATTAATGCTTACTTGAATTTGTGTTCAAAGCGTATGTTGTAGATGCGACAGGTGTTCTAGGGTTTGCATTTGACATATGTAAGCTGACTAAAATGCTCACGCTGTGGGGTTTTGTGACGACTGACACTTTAGTGGGATATGCCAGTACTCGTAGTATGATGGACAAAGCACTAACCACTACACCACTAAGGTCTGTGGTATGATGACTACAAATACTGGTGGATTTTACACAAAAACGAAGATCTGAATCTGAATCGCTTAAGTCGGCAAAAATCCTTCAAGAGGACATGAGCAAGCGGCGTAAAAAATATGAGTAAAAAAATGAAAAAACTAGTTAGCAATACAAGTGTTAAAAGTTTAGCTTTGAAACAGGAGAGACTTGGTGCATGTACAATGTCTGACAGTAAAGCATTCCAATCCTTTAGTGTGTGAGGAAGAAAGAGTGTTTATATATGAAGAAATAACAGTCAAAAGAATGGAGAAAACAAGAGTAATATTTGTTGTGCATCAAAACTATAAAAAAATTCCACAGCTCAAGATGTATCTACATTATACAGTTTTTCCGAAGATAATTCTCAGCTAGCTGCATTGTTACACAACTTCACTAACGAGCCTCCTGAAAGTGTCTCTAAGAAAATATTAAAGAACTTCCGATCAGAACATGTGGATATCCCATAATATTACAAGTGGCTATTCCATAATAATCTGAAATAAAAAAAAAAAACCTTCTGTCAAGAATTTGAATGACAGATGTATAACAAGAAGGAGAATAACCAGAGCCACCAAAGCAAAACAAAGATGATGAGAAAGGAATTTATCAAAAAACATCAAAATAAATGATTTTATTAAAGAAATAGTGAGTAAGTTAAAGGGACCAGGTAATTTCATTTGAGTCAGAATTTTAGAGTTTTTACAAATAAAATTATTGATCAACATAACAAAAAGGAAAGTAATATTATTATAGTTTAGAAAAGGAATAGAGATTATGAAAAATACACTTGCAGCAATTTGTTTGCAAACTTTAAAACGCAAATGTCAGACAATAGGCAAAAGAAATACTAATTTCAAAGCCCACATAAAGAAGCAACATGTAAGTACAAAAGCTAAATATGCTTAAAATCACACATTTTTGGTATGATATGATCAAAACAAGAAAAACAACATATTCCAACCTCTTACACATAGGTATATTTGCATGTACATTAGTAAGAACATCATTTAATAGTTTTAAGCTATTTATTTAATATGAATTATGACTGAAGCAAACTGTGTGATGACAATCACAGGTACATGTACCTGATGACTCTTCATAATTCATTGACTAGCATCCAGCTATTGTTACACCATACGCAACACAGGGTAATCTATACCTTCTTAACTGATAACATCTTCGTAGTCTATACACGCAGTTCACTTGTTAGCAACCAGCTACTGTTACACTGTACACAATAGGGCATTCATCTTAGGCTCAAGCTACATAACTGCTGTCCAGTGATACGAATCAGATTAGTCCTTGGCAGGGCCTAAATAAAAATATACATTATATGCTTGGGAGGACTTTGTGCAAAACCCATGAATAATTGATGGACCATTCTTCATAAGGATGGATATTTCATCATGGAAGTATAGTGACAGTATATTGTTAAATAATTAATCGCCATGCTTTTAATTTGTGACTGGAAGTTTACACTAAATGGAGTGACAGAATATGGAAAATGTGTTCTGTTCTGGGATAGCTTAATATATTCATGGTGCAAACACATCTGTAAATAACAGTTTTTATGCAAATTTACATTTGTTTATCAGGTACCTTTCATTTGACATATCACAGCCATTCCATGGCATTAGGTCAGGTACCTATCATTTGACATATCACTGCCAATCCATGGCATTAGGTCAGGGTACCTATCATTTGACATATCACTGCCATTCCATGGCATTAGGTACCTATCATTTGACATATCACTGGTACCTATCATTTGACATATCACTGCCATTCCATGGCATTAGGTCAGGTACCTATCATTTGCCATTCCATATCACTGCCATTCCATGGCATTAGGTCAGGTACCTATCATTTGACATATCACTGCCATTCCATGGCATTATGTCAGGTACCAATCATTTAACATATCACTGCCATTCCATGGCATTAGGTCAGGGTACCGATCATTTGACATATCACTGCCATTCCATGGCATTAGGTCAGGGTACCTATCATTTGATAAATCCCTGCCATTCCATGGCATTATGTCAGGTACCTATCATTTAACATATCACTGCCATTCCATGGCATTAGGTCAGGGTACCGATCATTTGACATATCACTGCCATTCCATGGCATTACGTCAGGGTACCTATCATTTGACATATCACTGCCATTCCATGGCATTAAGTCAGATACCTATCATTTGACATATCACTGCCATTCCATGGCATTAGGTCAGGGTACCGATCATTTGACATATCACTGCCATTCCATGGCATTAGGTCAGGTACCTATCATTTGACATATCACTGCCATTCCATCGCATTAGGTCAGGTACCTATCATTTGACATATCACTGCCATTCTATGGCATTAGGTCAGGGTCCCTATCATTTGACATATCACTGCCATTCCATTGCATTAAGTCAGGTACCTATCATTTGACATATCACTGCCATTCTATGGCATTAGGTCAGGGTCCTTATCATTTGACATATCACTGCCATTCCATGGCATTAGGTCAGGTACCTGTCATTTGACATATTACTGCCATTCCATTGCATTAGGTCAGATGCCTATCATTTGACATATCACTGCCATTCCATGGCATTATGTCAGATACCTATCATTTGACATATCGCTGCCATTCCATGGCATTAGGTCAGGTACATATCATTTGACATATCACTGCCATTCCATGGCATTAGGTCAGGGTACCGATCATTTGACATATCACTGCCATTCCATGGCATTATGTCAGATACCTATCATTTGACATATCATTGCCATTCCATGGCATTAGGTCAGGTACATATCATTTGACATATCACTGCCATTCCATGGCATTAGGTCAGGTACCTATCATTTGACATATCACTGCCATTTGACATATCACTGCCATTCCATGTCATTATGTCAGGTACATATCATTTGACATATCACTGCCATTCCATGGCATTAGGTCAGGTACCTATCATTTGACATATCACTGCCATTCCATGGCATTAGGTCAGGTACCTATCATTTGACATATCACTGCCATTCCATGGCATTAGGTCAGGTACCTATCATTTGACATATCACTGCCATTCCATGGCATTAGGTCAGGTACATATCATTTGACATATCACTGCCATTCCATGGCATTAGGTCAGGTACCTATCATTTGACATATCACTGCCATTCGCCGGATGGCATTAGGTAAAATTTAGTCTACATTCTATCCATGTCACAAACAACAATGATTTAAGCTGTTAAAAGATTGATTTTAAGTTACCATTTAACCTATGTTGCAAATTTTTGGCAATAATATTAAAGCTATATGGATGCAATTATAGCTAATTGCACACCAGACATAGCTAATTGCACACCAGACATAGCTAATTGCACACCAGACATAGCTAATTGCACACCAGACATAGCTAATTGCACACCAGACATAGCTAATTGCACACCAGACATAGCTAATGCTGTCATGGTTCAATCAGACAAGTTGTACACCAGACATGGTTTAATTGCACACCAGACATAGCTAATTGCACATTTTGAAAATGCGCTAATTGCACACCAGACATGGCTAATTGCACACCAGGGCATTGCACAAAACATAGCTAATTGCTAATAGCTAATTGCACACCAGACGTGGTAATTGCACACCAGTACAGGGCTAATTGCACACCAGACATAGATTACCAGAATAGCTAATCTGTCACCAGACATAGCTAATTGCACACCAGACTTAGCTAATTGACATAGCCGCTGCACACCAGACATAGCTAATTGCACACCAGACGTGCTGCTAATTGCACACCAGACATGGCTAATTGCACATCGCGGGTTGATAACTAATTGCACACCAGCACTATTTTGAAAATAGCTAATTGCACACCAGACATAGCTAATTGCACACCAGACATAGCTAATTGCACACCAGACATAGCTAATTGCACACCAGACATAGCTAATTGCACACCAGACATAGCTAATTGCACACCAGACATAGCTAATTGCACACCAGGTCCTAGCTAATTGTCTTCCAGGCATAGCTAATTGCCCTTCCAGACATAGCTAATTGCACACCAGACATAGCTAATTGCACACCAGACATAGCTAATTGCACACCAGACATAGCTAATTGCACACCAGACGGGTTGCACTTACTAGCTAATTGCACTATTTTGACATAGCTAATTGCGGGGCCAAAGAGCTAATTGCACACCAGACAATTGTGATGCTGTCATGGTTCAATCATGAAAGTGGTACCTCCATGGTTCAATGCTGTTTTTAGTTTGATGAGTCTAATGCTGCTCTTGCATTCCAATGAAATGTTAAGCAGCAAGGGTCCTTTTTGGGTACTTTCAGGTCTTGATATTTAAGGTTATGGTACATGTCATTATTGCCATAGTTGGTATTACAGTGACCTTACAATTGCTTTGTAGTCAATTGGTGGTCAGTGTGGTATGAAGTGTTTTCAAGTGATATTGGATTCTATAATGAATTTAAGAGATCTGCAAAGTAAATTATTCTCTTTGGATCCAACCTCTTCCAACTCAATTTTCCTATAGTTTTTATTTTTGCAGGAATGGTTGGTGTTACTGATATTTCATTACTTTATGAATGTAGAGAGTTAACAGATTTGAGTAGGACACATATATTTTAACCTGTATCTTTCATTACTACTTAGGTGTTTCTATCAATTAAGGTGCTTCCAAAATTGTATGCAAATATAATGTTTGGTCTGTAATTGTTGTTATTTGTGTGCCACAAGTTTATATCTTAAATTTTATTAATATTAAGGTTCATTTTTATTACGTTGATTAGAAAGGCAACATTTTATGTAAAAGAACATTCGTTATTTAAGTGTTTTGTTTTAATGTTGGAGATGCTTTTATTTTCAAATGTTTATATGAGACTAAAGAAATGAGAAGATTTGAATAAATTGCTGAAATGAAAAGCTTTTGTCATTTTGAATTTTAATTGTAGTCTCTTTAATTTCAAGGTAGCATCCATTTTATTAAGTCACACATTGATCAGTCATTAATAGTTTTAAGTCACAACATGTGCGCTATATACTGTATGTTCCTTTGCCCTGATATCAAATGCACATTTCCTTCATTATGCACTTGTCAATTGTGTGACTCACCCCTACACCCCGGACAAGGTGAGTCATTGCACCAAGGTGGGTGGACAAAACATGTACATTGACGCACCCCTAATTACATAGGTGACTGACATTTTTTGTGAAATGACTCGCCTCTGTACAAAGTCAATAGGTCTAAAGTAAATTGACCCACCCCAGAGTCAATCTGGTGACTGACAATTTTATACAATGATGCACATGTGAGTCACTAGTTCATATGTCGATGACTCACCTTTGACAGATATTGCCGGGGGTAGTAGTGGTCAGTCATGTAACTGACAAGTGCATTTTGCCCATTGTCCAATTGAAGAAAAAACATTGATACCTTTAGAACTACCCATCCCTATGTGGCTTTAAGTGTAAAAGGGCATGCATTTTTCCAGATGACAAATGATAAAATTGGCATCATTTTGTCTGAGAATAAATATCGTAAAGCAAATCAAGCTAGTATCAATCTATAGCTATTATTTTGAGTGGGTGAAGCTCAGGAGTTTTGAGGAATGTCCCATGGGCAGAGATTAGGGATAATGGATTTCACCCTCCCCCCCCCCCTCCCCTTCCTTTCACCTGTCACCCCGGGAAAACAGTGAAAGGAAACTACTTCTGTGACTGACAAATAACAAAATGGTTTAAAACAGAGCCCCTTGATAAGGTGACCCCCACCAATCCTGGAGCAAACCCTGAAAAGGAAAACATGGCCTGGAGCAATGTTTTTCAATGATCCTGAATCTGGGGGGAAAAGGTTAGTGAAACATTGATTTAACTGCAGGCCTGTATAGACAGGACTTTTTGCATTTGGGGAACAAGCACCTAAAGAGGGGGAACAAGCACCTAAAGAGGGGGAACAAGCACCTAAAGAGGGGGAACAAGCACCTAAAGAGGGGGAACAAGTACCTAAAGAGGGGAACAAACACCTGAAGAGGGGAACAAGTACCTAAAGAGGGGGAACAAGTACCTAAAGAGGGGAACAAACACCTAAAGAGTGGGAACAAACACCTAAAGAGGAGGAACAAGCACCTACAGGAGAGAACAAGCACCTAAAGAGGGGAACAAGCACCTAAAGAGGGGAACAAACACTTAAAGAGGGGAACTTGGCCAAAATCTCCATATACCCTTAAAGAGATATATAATTTTAGTTTGATGTTTCATAAGGGGAAGCACATACATATGCAGGAGGGGGGGGCACACCCCTTTGCTCTATGCTGGTTACGGGCCTGTTTCAGGCTGTCACAGTCAGACATATTAAACCACCTAACAGATGAAAGCACTTTACTTGTAAATGAAAACCAGGACTGGCATATTCATAAAAGGACATATATTTGTTGATGATCTGCACAAAATAATAATCCACTTTCTTTAACCTCAGCTACATTAAAAAAATGTTGATATCTGCTGGTGAAATGGAATTTTTAGGTTTGTCAAAAATCCTCAATAAGCTATTTTCTTTCATTCTTCCAGTAAGTCGTAATTAAAACAATATTTTGATCTAGAATTTATCAGCATTTTAAACAAGCACATATCTCAATGCATGAACAGTTTCGGACCTTAAGTTTGTCAGTTTGTTATTAGGGCAGTGCCTCATTTGGTCCTTTGACATCTTTTGCAAATGAATAGCATAAGATGTCAAAGCCCAGAAGAGCTTGTCAGGTGGTTAATGAGACGGACACTCAAGCCAACAATGAATCAAATGAACAGGAACATTAAAACTACATGAATATTCTGACTAATGAATGAGTGGCTAGTACATGTTTTATGGATGAGAGATAGGTATGTCAACTAATGAAACTCTTCTTAAAGTCTGGCAGATGCTGTTGAGAACATAAGATGCATATGCACATAGGTGGAAGTGGGGGACGGGGCCTACTCCTAATAATTTTGTTGGGGGACATATATGTTTATGTCCCCATACAAAATGGAGCCTTTATGGCTGTCTGGGTTGTGGGTTGGTCCCCCCCTTTCCCCTCAATGTTGGTAAGAAATCACTGCCACTGGATACTTCAAACTGTTCTGCATTCCCTCAACCAAAAAAAAAATATGGCAGGGTATTTTCAAGGGGAGGGCATAGGTTGTAATTCTTGACTATCATTTCTTATTACAGAAAATGAAAATATATCATGGTCAATTTTTGCCAGTGACAGAAGCAAAATCATTTTTTGTTTATCTGAAAAATGTATTTGGGGTTTCAGCTAAGAGGCAAATCTCCCTGAAGCTCTTACAGAAGTTATCCTTCTCAAGAAGAAATTCAAAATAATTTTGCCAACAAAAGTAAGACAATATTCTACAAAATTATTTGATGAAATCCTTAAAAGTTTCTTTGAAAAGGAGGTAAGCCCCTGGTACCCTATCTTTTTCTGCTTCCTAAGAACTTTCAGCCAACTTGTGTGCTCTTTTTACAAATTATATGAAAAACCCGGTCAATCCAGTCGAAAAAAGAACAGGCTTGGGTTTACTGACTAAAGCCATCGATCCCGAGGCTTACAACATCACCACACCTGCAAAATTAATCCTCAAGACTCAACCCAGATTTTCATTACAAATTCAAAATTATTTTACCCTTGTACTATTTACTGTTTTCTAAAAAAAACTTAGACTTTTGTTATTAAGCCATCAGTAAGGAAATCTGTCTCTTGTACACATTGAACTAATGAAAAACAAACAAGTTCAACCTAACTTACTCTTCTGCTTTGATAAATGTATATCTAAAAATATGAAGTCTTTAAAAGTGTGCATTCAAAACAGGTTTATATCAAGTGAATGAAAGCCATACACAAAGCCACAGTGTATGTGAATTGGCCACTTAGCAGTTACTGCATACATGGAGCTTTTGAAGTTTACAAAAGTGCACTCAGGGGAGGTGAGAAGATTAATAAACCCATTGTGCTGGATGAGGCTTATTAATGCTGATTTGCAACTAAAAATAACAAGTAAAAGAAAATGACCATCAGTATATGAGGCATACAGTTAATGGGCGTTGTTTGTTAATGATTAACAAGGATATAATTGTAAACATAATTAGCAATGAACATACTGTAAACTTTGCAATCATTGGTAAAATGGCGAAAGATTCATTGAACAAAGAAACATTTTTACATAAAGCATGTGTGGGATTTGCTTACCGAAAGTGTGTGTGTGGGTGTGGGTGTGTGTGTGTGTGTGTGCGTGGGAGGATGGGGGCGGGAGAAGGGTGAAGAAGAGAAAGTCGAAAGTGGGGGAAACCACAAAATCATGCTAAGATGCAAATAACCACCATAAAAAAAGATAGAAAATGGGAGGAAAGTTCCCCCTTTTCCCCCTCAAATCACACCTATAATGTAGTTCAGGTGCATTTCTTCAATCAACATGATCGTGCATGATTCTACACGGGCTTGGCAGCACTAATGGAGGAGAAATTCATACTCATAAAATGAGTTGCCCCTGAGAAAACTAAAGTTCATATAAAAAACTTGTAAGAGAAATTTTTCACATTTCTTTTCATAATAAAAAAATAATTGATTTTGTAGAAAAAGTAAGATATATCAGATATATTGAGCAAATATTTTGGAAAGTTGGAACAGAAAGAAGGTTAGAAAAAATCTTTAGTTCTGGCAAATTTTCAGTTGGGGAATGCCCCTCCCCCTCGCCTAAATCCTTAGTTCTGGCAAATCTCCAGCTGGGAGAAGCCCTTCCCCCCTCCCACCAACAGCAATGCCACTGGTTGTCAGTTACTAGTTAAGTCCCAAACCACAAAAACCCGGACAGGGGCCTAGTTATAATATAGTAAGAAAATTGTTTTGAATTCAGTAGCAGTTGAATTTGACCACCATTTCTATAAAAGTACAGATGAAAGTAAAGAAATAATAATTGGAAAAAACTCCATCTTACTAAGTTACAAACGAAGAATAATTAAAGCTTTAATTAGTAATCATAGCTGAAAAACAAGACAAAAGGTTTTGACAAAATGTAAGAATATTCTATTCAGAAATGTGTACACTTCCACATGTGTAAAAGATGTCCATATTGAAATTCAAGTTTATGATGGTAAGGAAGCAAATACATTTTCTTCAAAAAGATTGTGATAAGATTTTCAGTAAAAAATCAATTGTTCCATGCATGCCCTTTATCTTATTTTGAATTTAGAACACAGAAAATTACAGTTAAAGTCACAAACCCACAATATCTAACTCACAACATTATTCAAAATGTTGTTAGTGAAAATGGAATGCACTATAGCAGCAGGTACATTATCTTGACCCTATCTAGCTGGGCTGTATTAACAACAATACGGTTACACAGACCAGGGAGCTGCTACTTTGACAAAGTGACAGCTCCCTGCACAGACCATGGAGCTATTAACTGAGATCCATGCACAGACACAGGTCTAATGAAAGTAGTTCCAACAATTATAAATTTCTATAAATTAATGAACCATGAGCATAAACACACCAGTGTCTTGGGATGTTGGTATTAAGTATCATTTGCCAGGTGAGTTGTGTGATTTAACTAAGAGATTAGAGTGGTGTTCATTTCAAATTGCGGTTTCATTAAAAGGGGTTGGAAGTTCATCATGCCTTGCGCATACCACCGCCTTGCGCATACCACCGCCTTGCGCATACCACCGCCTTGCGCATACCACCGCCTTGCGCATACCACCGCCTTGCGCATACCACCGCCTTGCGCATACCACCGCCTTGCGCATACCACCGCCTTGCGCATACCACCGCCTTGCGCATACCACCGCCTTGCGCATACCACCGCCTTGCGCATACCACCGCCTTGCGCATACCACCGCCTTGCGCATACCACCGCCTTGCGCATACCACCGCCTTGCGCATACCACCGCCTTGCGCGTACCACCGCCTTGCGCATACCACCGCCTTGCGCATACCACCGCCTTGCGCATACCACCGCCTTGCGCATACCACCGCCTTGCGCATACCAACGCCTTGCGCATACCACCGCCTTGCGCATACCACCGCCTTGCGCATACCAACGCCCTGCGCATACCAACGCCCTGCGCATACCAACGCCTTGCGCATACCAACGCCTTGCGCATACCAACGCCTTGCGCATACCAACGCCTTGCGCATACCAACGCCTTGCGCATACCAACGCCTTGCGCATACCAACGCCTTGCGCATACCAACGCCTTGTATATACCAACGCCGTCTTGTATATACCTTGTATATACCAACGCCGTCTTGTATATACCTTGTAAATACCAACGCCTTGTATATACCAACGCATTGTATATACCTTGTAAATACCAACGCCGTCTTGTATATACCTTGTATATACCAACGCCTTGTATATACCTTGTATATACCAACCCCTTGTATATACCAATATACCTTGTATATACCAACGCCATCTTGTATATACCTTGTATATACCAACTTGTATATACCTTGTATATACCAACGCCTTGTATATACCAACGCCTTGTATATACCAACGCCTTGTATATACCTTGTATATACCAACGCCTTGTATATACCTTGTATATACCAACGCCTTAATATCTTGTATATATACCTTGTATATACCTTGTATATACCAACTTGTATATACCTTGTATATACCAACGCCATACCTTGTCTTGTATATACCAACGCCATCTATATACCTTGTATATACCAACGCTTGTATATACCTTGTATATACCAACGTCTTGTATATACCTTGTATATACCTTGTATATACCAACGCTTATATACCAACGCCTTGTATATACCAACCTTGTATATACCAACGCCTTGTATATACCTTGTATATACCAACGCCTTGTATATACCAACGCCTTGTATATACCAACGCCTTGTATATACCAACGCCGTATATACCTTGTATATACCAACCTTGTATATACCTTGTATATACCAACGCCTTGTATATACCAACCTTGTATATACCAACCTTGTATATACCTTGTATATACCAACGCCTTGTATAAACCTTGTATATACCAAACCTTGTATATACCAACGCAGTCTTGTATATACCTTGTATATACCAACGCCTTGTATATACCAACCTTGTATATACCAACGCCTTGTATATACCAACGCCTTGTATATACCAACGCCTTGTATATACCTTGTATATACCAACGCCGTCTTGTATATACCTTGTATATACCAACGCCGTCTTGTATATACCTTGTATATACCAACGCCTTGTATATACCTTGTATATACCAACTTGTATATACCTTGTATATACCAACTTGTATATACCTTGTATATACCAATCTTGTATATACCTTGTATATACCAACCTTGTATATACCTTGTATATACCAACGCCTTTATATATACCTTGTATATACCAACGCCTTGTACCAATACCTTGTATATACCACGCCTTGTATATACCTTTGTATAACCTTGTATATACCAACGCCTTGTATATACCTTGTATATACCAACGCCTTGTATATACCTTGTATATACCAACGCAGTCTTGTATATACCTTGTATATACCATACCTTGTATATACCAACGCCTTGTATATACCTTGTATATACCAACGCCGTCTTGTATATACCTTGTAAATACCAACGCCGCCTTGTATATACCTTGTATATACCAACGCCATCTTGTATATACCTTGTATATACCAACGCCATCTTGTATATACCTTGTATATACCAAATCTTGTATATACCTTGTATATACCAACGCCTTGTACCTTGTATATACCAACGCCTCTTATATAAACCTTGTATATACCAACGCCGTCTTGTATATACCTTGTATATACCAACGCCATCTTGTATATACCTTGTATATACCAACGCAGTCTTGTATATACCTTGTATATACCAACGCAGTCTTGTCTTGTATATACCTTGTATATACCAACGCAGTCTTGTATAAACCTTGTATATACCAACGCCTTGTATATACCTTGTATATACCAACGCAGTCTTGTATAAACCTTGTATATACCAACGCCTTGTATATACCTTGTATATACCAACGCAGTCTTGTATATACCTTGTATATACCAACCTTGTATATATAGTCTTGTATATACCTTGTATATACCAACGCCTTGTATATAAATCTTGTATATACCTTGTATATACCAACGCAGTCTATACCTTGTATATACCAACCTTGTATATACCATACCAACGCCGTCTTGTATATACCTTGTATATACCAACGCAGTCTTGTATAAACCTTGTATATACCAACGCCTTGTATATACCTTGTATATACCTTGTATATACCAACGTCTTGTATATACCAACCTTGTATATACCAACGCCTTGTATATACCTTGTATATACCAACGCCTTGTATATACCTTGTATATACCAACGCAGTCTTGTATATACCTTGTATATACCAACGCCTTGTATATACCTTGTATATACCAACGCCTTGTATATACCAACCAACGCCTTGTATATACCAACCTTGTATATACAACGCCTTGTATATACCTTGTATATACCAACGCCGTCTTGTATATACCTTGTATATACCAACGCCTTGTATATCTTGTATATACCAACCTTGTATATACCAACGCGTCTTGTATATACCTTGTATATCTTGTATATACCTTGTATATACCAACGCCTAATCTTGTATATACCTTGTATATACCAACGCAGTCTTGTATATCCTTGTATATACCAACGCATTGTATATCTTGTATAACCTTGTATATACCAACGCCTTGTATATACCTTGTATATACCAACGCCGTCTTGTATATACCTTGTATATACCAACGCGTCTTGTATATACCTTGTATATACCAACGCAGTCTTGTATATACCTTGTATATACCTTGTATATACCAACGTCTTGTATATACCTTGTATATACCAACCTTGTATATACCATACTTGTATAAAACCTTGTATATACCAACCTTGTATATACCAACCTTGTATATACCAACGCGTCTTGTATATACCTTGTATATACCAACCTTGTATATACCAATACCAACCTTGTATATACCTTGTATATACCAACGCCTTGTATATACCTTGTATATACCAATACCTTGTCTTGTATATACCTTGTATATACCAACGCCTACCTTGTATAAACCTTGTATATACCAACGCCTTGTATATACCTTGCATATACCAACGCCGTCTTGTATATACCTTGTATATACCAACGCCATCTTGTATATACCTTGTATATACCAACGCTTGTATATACCTTGTATATACCTTGTATATACCAACGCCTTGTATATACCTTGTATATACCAACGCTTGTATATACCTTGTATATACCAACGCCTTGTATATCTTGTATATACCTTGTATATACCAACGCCCTTGTATATACCTTGTATATACCAACGCCTTGTATATACCTTGTATATACGCCTTGTATATACCTTATATACCAACGCCTTGTATATACCTTGTATATACCAACGCCTTGTATATACCTTGTATATACCTTGTATATAACCTTGTATATATACCTTGTATATACCTTGTATATACCAACGCCCTTGTATATACCTTGTATATACCAACGTATATACCTTGTCTTGTATATACCTTGTATATACCAACGCCTTGTATATACCTTGTATATACCAACTTGTATATACCTTGTATATATACCTTGTATATACCAACGTCTTATATACCTTGTATACCTTGTAATATACCAACGCCGTCTTGTATATACCTTGTATATACGCCTTGTATATACCAACGCCTTGTATATACCAACGCCTTGTATATACCAACGCCGTCTTGTATATACCTTGTATATACCTTGTATATACCAACGCCTTGTATATACCTTGTATATACCAACTTGTATATACCCTTGTATATACCAACCTTGTATATACCTTGTATATACCAACTTATATACCTTGTATATACCAACGCGTCTTGTATATACCATATACAACGCCTTGTATATACCTTGCCTTGTATATACCAACGCAGTCTTGTATATACCTTGTATATACCAACGCCGTCTTGTATATACCTTGTATATACCAACCTTGTATATACCAACCATACCGCCTTGTATATACCTTGTATATACCAATCTTGTATATACCTTGTATATACCTTGTATATACCAACGCCTTGTATATACCTTGTATATGTATATACCAACGCCATCTTGTATATACCTTGTATATACCAACTTGTATATACCAACCTTGTATATACCTTGTATATACCAACGCCGTCTTGTATATACTTGCCTTGTATATACCTTGTATATACCAACGCCTTGTATATACCTTGTATATACCAACGCCTTGTATATACCAACGCCTTGTATATACCAACGCCTTGTATATACCAACGCCTTGTATATACCAACGCCTTGTATATACCTTGTATATACCAACGCCGTCTTGTATATACCTTGTATATACCAACGCCTTGTATATACCTTGTATATACCAACGCCTTGTATATACCTTGTATATACCAACGCCGTCTTGTATATACCTTGTATATACCAACGCCTTGTATATACCAACGCCTTGTATATACCAACGCCTTGTATATACCAACGCCTTGTATATACCAACGCCTTGTATATACCAACGCCTTGTATATACCAACGCCTTGTATATACCAACCTTGTATATACCAACGCCGTCTTGTATATACCTTGTATATACCAACGCCTTGTATATACCTTGTATATACCAACGCCTTGTATATACCAACGCCTTGTATATACCAACGCCTTGTATATACCAACGCCGTCTTGTATATACCTTGTATATACCAACGCCTTGTATCTTGTATAACGCCTGTATATACCAACGCCTTGTATATATACCTTGTATATACCAACGCCTTGTATATGCCAACACCTTGTATATACCAACGCCTTGTATATACCTTGTATATACCAACCTTGTATATACCTTGTATATACCAACGCCTTGTATATACCAACCTTGTATATACCAACGTATATACCTTGTATATACCAACGCCGCCTTGTATATACCTTGTATATACCAACGCCTTGTATATACCAACGCCTTGTATATACCAACGCCTTGTATATACCAACGCCGTCTTGTATATACCTTGTATATACCAACGCCTTGTATATACCAACGCCTTGTATATACCTTGTATATACCAACGCCGTCTTGTATATACCTTGTATATATACCTTGTATATACCAACGCCTTGTATATACCAACGCCTTGTATATACCAACGCCTTGTATATACCTTGTATATACCAACGCCTTGTATATACCAACGCCTTGTATATACCCACAAATGCACTGTTGCTCAGGGCCCCTAAATTGCTGAAGTTTGTATTTCAGAGCATATTACATTCCAGAAAAATTTGTTTGCCATCCGAAAATATATTCTTCTTCATGTTTAATATAAATTTAAAAAAAATGATCATATTAATACAGCAGAAGCAAAACCTGAAAATGAAGTTGAATTATAAGATAACATCAAACTTTAAAGGAATATTATTTCCATGGAATTTTATTTTGATGTATCTGATAGAGAAGGTGACAAATTGGTAAAAAAGTCATCTTGATATATCATTCCTAGAAGTTATTGAACTTTAAAACATTTCTCACCCCGCATCAAAATGATTTATAAGTCATCATTATGTCATCACAGTACCTCCTGTACTTACCTTTATTTATTTATTTGAAAATTAATCACCAATTTTTCCTAATTCAAATATAACTTGCATGAAAGAATGGAAACACATTGTAAATTGTATTGTTTTGTTCAAAGGCAATAGGAAGGAATATGAATTCATGTCTTTAAGCCAAAAATATGCTTCTAAAAAAAGTTAAAAGCTGTTTTTAATGATTAAAGTCCCATACACAACACATATGAGTAACTAAGATGTCTTAAGGATCAAAGTGAAGAGAAAGTGCTTTAACCTCAATAACCTGATAGCCCAAAGAAAGCTCAACTACTCTGGACATGATGTATGGGGAAACAGATGCTACTAATTACAGGGAAGGTGAATGGCAGACAGGCTCCAGGCAGACCATGGAAGACCTGGCTGACTGATATCAAAAATTGGATGGGTCTCAACCTTAAGGAGTGTGTGAGAGATGCAGATGATCACCTCTACTGGAAACAAATGACCGCACATCTACCTTCAGTAGCTGCGACCAGCGCCCCCTGCTGCGACCTCCTGGTAACTGCTAAGTATAAACCATAATGTGCAGGTCAATTGGTAACTCCAACATCTCCTTGTCGATCACCGAAGTAAAATAGCATCATTTAGAAAATACGAAAATAATTTTTAAAGATATTCATAAAGAAAGTGCTGTGATGCCATAATGATGACTTACACCCAGACGAAGTATCTCTATTATGCAGACAAGAAAAATAGTTAAAATTCAAGAACTTCTTGTAGCAATAAGAACTTGGTTTTTCCATGTTTCTTTTATTGTCCTCTATAAAATATACTAAGATTAAATTCCATGTTGATATCCCACTAACATTTTCAGACACCTATTCATCATCCAGAGTGCACAAACACCTTAAGATGGAGATAATTTAAGTTTAATGTAAACATTCAGTGAACACCACCTGAAATGTTTCAATTTAAGTGGTTCTCACTAATAACATCTATCACGAAGCTAAATACGGGCGTGTTCTCACTTGAGAATGAGCCTCCGATCACACCCACTGCAAGCGATCAGACACTCAGTCACTTGATCACTGTCACTTGATTTTGATCCTAGGCGAGGATAGAATCATGCGACAGTGAGATTCTCAGAAAACGTGTGTGAACGCAAATCAGTAACCTTGAAATATTAAGTATTTAATTTCCAGCTTGCTTGTGCCTCGCAATCAAATCCCCTACAGTGAGTCTGATCGCGAGATCACGCTCAAATGAAACGCATGACTTTGCTTTTCTTACAATCATAGATGAAGGTTATCATCCAGGGATCGTGATTCAGAGGCAAGTGAGAACACGCTCTACTTTACTTGATTCAATTCTCAACCGGTTGTTGCTTATTGGCTCATGGAAAATGAACAAAGTGCGCTGCATAATTTGGAGGAAAACGCTGCCAGTGGTGTAGATACACGTTTTACAGGCAGTGTATAGAGGAGAAAAACAGAAAAAGAAACCCTTACAGAAATATTAGCTTGCAGCAAGTTTGCAGCAAGTTTGCAGCACGCTTGCGAAAAGCTAATATTTTTAGCTTGCGCAAGCATGCTGCACAAGCATGCTCTGCAAGCAAGCATGCTGCAAGCTTGCACATGCTCTGCAAGCTTGCACAAGCATGCTGCAAGCTTGCACAAGCATGCTCTGCAAGCTTGCACAAGCATGCTCTGCAAGCTTGCACAAGCATGCTCTGCAAGCTTGCACAAGCATGCTGCAAGCTTGCAGCAAGTGTGCTTCAAGCTAGTATTTGAAAGAATAATAGTTTGCAGGCTTGCACAACCTAATGTTAGCTTGCGCAAAGTAGCATGAAATATTTCTTAGCTTGCGCAAGCTTGCACGAAGTTTTGTTAGCTTGTGCAAGCTAACTTGTTCCAAATACTAGCTTAAAGCACGCTTGCTGCACACTTGCGCAAGCTAAGAATTGCAAGCTTGTTGCAAGCTTGTTGCAAGCTTGTTGCAAGCTTGCTGCAAGCTAATATTTCTGTAAGGGAAGTCCAGAAAACTGATTGTGTGGATTTCCTTTCTTTCCATTCCAAAGTCTTAGCAGCCAGATCATTAACCACCCCTCCATTTTGCCCTTTCCCTGTTCCAATATGTCCAAAAATTTATATCAGAAATAATTTGTGTATTGAAATTGATCAATAGAGATACATCAACTCTAAAAATAAGTAAGTCACAGAGAGCTAGATGAGAGGTTCTTTTAGCAGGGCAAGGTACCATTAGAGGCTAGGTGTCATCAAGGGCCAGGTGCCATAAGGGGCCAGTTGCTATCAGGGGCCGGCTGCCATCAGAGGCCAGGTGCCATCAGGGGCCAGGTGCCATCAGGGGCTTGGTTATTAACCACCATTTTTTTTTTTGCTAACCCCTTGATTGCAGTTTTCAGAAAGATAACACTGAGTGTGTAGCCCCACCCTTACAGAATTATTAGCTTGCTGCAAGCTTGCAGCAAGCATGCTGCACGCTAGTATTTGTAACAAATTAGCTTGCGCAAGCTAGCAAAAACTATCTGCAAGCTTGCACAAGATAGCAACATGTTTTGCAAGCTTGCACAAGCTAGCAAACTTTTTGCAAGCTTGCAAAAACATACAAATATTTTATGCTAGCTTGCGCAAGTTAATGTTAGCTTGTGCAAGCTAACAAACTAGTATTTGTTCCAAATACTAATTTGCAGCATGCTTGCTGCAAGCTTGCAGCACACTTGCGCAAGCTAAAAATTGTTAGCTTGTCGCAGGCGTGCTGCAAGCCAAGCTGTAGTTTTCAGAAAGGTAACAAAGGTGAGCAGCCAAAATCGCTGGGATCAAATAATGAAACAAACTATATATTATTGGCCTTAAACATTTTTGCCTAAAGAAAATAAAGAGGAAAAATCTGACCCGACCTGATTATGTATCAGGTCGGGTCTGACTGTTTGAAACTTTAAGGAGCAGAACAACTAATGACATGTGAAAGCTAGCACTCTTTATAACTAAAACACCTCATTTCGTTCTATCAACTAAACCATACAGAAATGAGAGCCCTGACTTGCCATTATGACAATGAAAGATTAAAATATTACAAAGCATCCATAATTGGCGTGATGAAAATATTTTTTTGTTATTTACCTACCAATTCATCCCCAACCATTCCTGTAAAATCTTGCGTTATCCTTCATTTTAAAATCGATTCCTTTTAAGGCAAGGAATCTTGTTTAAATTTTCTTTCATCCCAAGACGATTTTTTTGTATTGCTATTCATGTCAGGAATTAATGTCACTATCACGCCAAACTAAGTCTTCCAAAAACTTTAGCCAGACACGTACTGCCACAGACGCCAAGGGAAGTAAAATAACTCTCACTATTAGCTCACTTGACTTGTCATTCTCCTTAAAAATTTGTTCCAGCAAATCATAACCACAAACTTACTGGAGCAAATAGTGAGACCACTTTATCTTAATTAAAATAACCACACAATAAGGACTTCATCCATTGCTAATATGATACTCAGCACCAACTTCCACAACAACTAAGGTTTTCAGAATAAAGAAATTAAAGAGGAAAAATTTGACCCGACCTGCTTATCTATCAGGCAGGGTCTGACTGTTTGAAACTTTAAGAAGCAGAACAACTAATGCAAAAATCATTTCCTGCCTCAAATTCTTGACCTTTCAGCAAATTTTGTAGAACTTTTTACTGAATCTTTTATTTATTTTAATTAATTTCATTTAGCTTTTATACTATTTGAGAGAGGGGGAAGAGATTTGTAAGACCCATCCACCCCCTTCCTCTTCCCCAAACTTGCTACTTTCAAGTAAAAGTAATGTTTTTCCTACCTGTCTTTAAATGGAATAGTCCTCTCAATGAAGGTTTCCACCAGTGTCTGCATTTCATCAGCATACTTCTGTTGCAGAACGCCCAATAAATGTGCAAAATCCGCAACTGAAAGCAAAAACAAAGTAAAAATTTAAAAAGTGAGCAATTAAGACAAAATCTGTGTACAGCATGAATGCCAGTGGTCTATACAAAGGCAACAACAAGATAAAATGGAGGCAGGTAGCTCAGTCGGCCGAGTGAAACGACTGAGATGCTGGAGATCTCAGGTTTGAGTCCAACAGCGATTTAACCAGTGATTTTTCCACAGATATGCAGAACGATATACGCTGACATCAAGCGCAGAGGTTTGTCTTCAGCATCACACCTTCTCCCCAGGACCCCCACCCGACCTTTGTGAAAGTGGCCAATGTTTGGGTGGTGCTCACCGTCCTTTGGAAGGGACGTAAAGCCTTCGGTCCCGATGGTAGGAGTTTCAACCCCTGCCTGCCTGCATGCATGGTTCTCTGAACACTTCTTATAAAGAGCAGGGTGGAAACCCAGTGTTCATCCACTTTCCATCCTGGCAAATTCATCGGGTACACACTGAAAACAAGTAATGGTGACTTATGTGTGCTTTCCTGGCGTATGCCTACAAGTGAAATACAAATACAAAATAAAACTCAGATTTTATAGGTGTATGATTTATTAGTTAGTTAAATCAGTTAATAGCTCCATGGTTAAATCCATATTAGAAGGCTCATTAGACGGTGCTTATTTGGCACTTCCATGGTGTAGCGGATGTAAGTACAATGTTTCCCTGGACAGAACTGTGCTGCAGCAAGCAGACACAATGCAAGGCTCGCAGCAGAAATTGAACCGGTACATTTAGCATACGAGTACTCATTAACCACTAAGCCACTGTACATTTTAACCCAGTACATTTCACATACAGTGACTCATTAAGCACTAAGCCACTGTACATTTTAACCCAGTACATTTCGCATACAACCACATGACTCATTAACCACTAAGCAACTGTACATTTTAACCCAATACATTTCACATAAAAGCACATGACTCATTAAGCACTCGGCCACTGTACATTTTAAACCGGTACATTTCGCATACGAGCATATGACTCATTACCCACTGAGCCACTGTACATTTTAACCCAGTACATTTCGCATACAACCACATGACTCATTAACCACTAAGCCACTGTACATTTTAACCCAGTACATTTCGCATACAAGCACATGATTCATTAACCACTGAGCCACTGTACATCTTAACCCAGTACATTTTGCATACAATCACATGACTCATTAACCACTAAGCCACTGTACATTTTAACCCACTATATTTCGCATACAAGCACATGACTCATTAACCACTGAGCCACTGTACATTTTAACCCAGTACATTTCGCATACAAGCACATGACTCATTAACCACTGAGCCACTGTACATTTTAACCCAGTACATTTCGCATACGAGCACATGATTCATTAACCACTGAGCCACTGTACATTTTAACCCAGTACATTTCGCATACGAGCACATGATTCATTAACCACTGAGCCACTGTACATTTTAAGCCAGTACATTTCGTATACAAGCACATGACTTATTAACCACTGAGCCACTGTACATTTTGACCCAGTACATTTCGCAAACGAGCACATGATTCATTAACCACTGAGCCACTGTACATTTTAACCCGGTACATTTCGCATACGAGCATATGACTCATTAACCACTAAGCAACTGTACATTTTAACCCGGTACATTTCGCATACGAGCATATGACTCATTAACCACTAAGCAACTGTACATTTTAACTGCATATGACTCATTTTTGTACATTTTAACCCGGTACATTTCGCATATGAGCATATGACTCATTAACCACTAAGCCACTGTACATTTCATGCAGCCTCCTAATTAGTTTATGTTCCATCCCCTCCTCCTCCTCCAGATTTCAACATCAAAATATTTTGTTCCTCTAAAGCGCCACCCTCAAAGATCCACCCAGATACATCACAGTATGACAAACATTTATGACCTGTGTTGTCACAAATTTGAAATTTGGGAGGGTGAGGTATACAAAAATAGGACTGTTTAACTCTCTTCTTAAGTCTGTACTCTTGTATGGTTGCGAGACATGGAGAGTTAATGTAACAGATAATAAAAAGCTGAATAATTTATGTTCAAATGCTACAGGAGAATTTTTAAGATCAGATGGCCATATGTAATATCTAATGATAAAATACTGAAAATCTCTAAACATGAAAAAATTAGCACTGAAGTAAAAAGAGGGTGGAGGTGGATTGGTCATGTGATGCGCATGAGCACTATTAAGCACTGTGTGACAGCTATGACATGGAAACCAGAGGGAAGAAGGAAAGTTGGTCGTCCAAAAAGGACCTGCAGGAAGACAGTCAAGATGGAGAGGAATGTGATGGGATGGAGCTCGTGGACAGAAGCCAGACAAGTTGCAAATAAAAGAGTCCAGTGGAGAGAGAGTGCACTGCAGCCTTATGGGCCAGGAGGCCTAAAGAGACTAAGGCCAGGTGAGGTGAGGTCACAGGGTAGGGGAACATAGACAGGGAAAAGTAAAAACAGGGGTAAAGTAAAAAAGTTTATATTTAATCAGAGAAAAGATTCTTGGGGATACCCCCAAGTCATAGAAGAACACAGGAAAAGTATTCTATTCAATTGCACATATATCACATGTTAGAGATTGTTCTTCTTTGTTTCCCGAGATAAAATAATGTTTTTGAAGATTTTTAAAAACAGGTTTGAGCATGTTACATCAGCACCATATCCTCAGCTTGACATCCATATGACTTCATCAATTTCATTAATCCATTACCTTGACAGAACAAAATAAACATGTCACAGACATTAAGCTTGAGATTAGCATCACATGACATGGTTTATGGCTGATAAGCAAGACACCAGGTGCACTGTGATAAATCACTAAGGGCTGAGTGGATAGCTCATCCAGGGCTGAGTGGATAGCTCATCCAGGGATGATTATCTTTCAGTTGGCATAATAACTGGGAAGGGGTCGCACTCAGTGTCATAGCCAGCATTAAAAAAGTGAGGCAGTCCGAGGTCCTTGATCCCCCCTCCCAAGCCCAAGACATTTTTAAATTTAGCCCACTTCTAAGAGCAATTTTTTTCAAAAAGCAAAAAATATATTAATCCTTACTTTACCACACAGCGATTTTATCGCCGTTTTGGGTGCCCCATCTTTGACCCCATTTCTCAAGCGCGTTTTCAAAAAAGTGCTGGTAGAATAAGAGTTATCAGCCCTGCAACAAGTGTGCAAACTCAGAAATATATGCAGCTTGGTCCCAGTGGGCGGCCCACTGGGTCACTGATGTGGAACGAGCCTAACTGCTGCTTGGAAGACAGAAGATACTTCAATAATCAACCTGTGGTTAACCCTTACTCTACCAGGTGGCAATATTATCGTCACTTTGGGTGCCCCATCTTTGACCCCGCCTCCCAAGCACGTTTTAAAAAAGTGCTGGTAGAGTAACGGTTAAACAAGAAAGCAATCCATGGAGTTGCTGAGCTCATCATCATAGCATACAGCATAGTGGGAAAAACTAGCATTTATTACGCTTCATTAGGTAATAAATGCAGTAACTTACTTTCCATTGTCACGAAAGCGTCACGTTTTGATATTCTCTGATGATACTTCAAGTTTTAAGAAATAAAGTTCTATCAACATTCTGAGAATCTGTCGGCAGAAATCGAGATAATCATCGAAAAAATTCTAGTAAGTTATTTTGCGGAGTTCATTGGGAAAAGATTTTATCATTGGGAAAAGATTTTATCTTCTGCATTTGTATTTTTCCAAGCGTGCACTTCTGGACGTTGACCTTCTACAACTTTACAACATTGAGTCACTGATTGGAGTCCAAGACCTTGTTAATTCAAGGTTATTATAGGGCAGTCTTTAGGCCTATGGCTTCCACAAAAATACAAGGCAGAATTGTCTATAATAATAACTATAGGGAGGAATGCTTAAAAGGGGATGCTAACTCTGTGACCTTTGACCTTAACTACCCCTAAAATCACATATTTGATCTTTGACTTCTAACCCTAATCACTGAAACAACATCTGAAATTTTTCACATTTATTGTACTCTACTGTATTACACCATTCATGCATGCTCACATCTCACTTACCACTCCATAACTAGGGGGAAAATGGTGAGAAGTGGTCAATAGCTCTGTGACCTTTTGACCCCAGAGTCTACGGTACACAAATTCATGTTACCAAGTTATATCATGGCACAACATAGGGTAGTTTAAAATGGCACAACATTTTGCATAAAAAGCACTTATTTGACCTTTAACCTTTTGACCTCCAATTATTTTTATATTTTTGTTAGAATGTTAAACCCTATGCAAATTTGTAAAGATACCAAGTAATTCCTTCAAAAGATACAGCCATCACCAAAAACTTGATTCAATTGACCTGTGACCAAACATTTTAGACAAAATTTCAAGCCAGGGGTACCTGTCCACCAATGTTGATTCATGTGTGTATTATAGGTTTTGAGTCATATGCAACACAAAATGAATTGTTGCATACGCACATATGCTCACAAACCCATGGACAGACGCAAAAATCACCAAATTTTGTCCCATTCCAATGACCCCTAACACCCAATATGAGGTCATCATATGAGACCACCTGGTGGGCCCATGAAGATGCACCAGTAACAATAGCTGGATGCTAGTCAATGAATTGTAATATCATGTATTACCATGGAAAACATACAATGGACCACTTACACACAGACACATTTTCAGGGAAGGAGTTTGAAACTAGACCATGTAGTGTAGGAGGTACAGGCAGTTATTTGCCAATACAGCAAAGTGACTACAATATCTCATCCCCACCTATATGTATATGTGGGTGGTGAGATAAAAACTAAAATGATCGTGTTTGAAAATTTCCTCAAAAAGTGGGAGTTCGGACCCCCATTCCCCTCCCCCATTCCCCCTCCTCTTCATTCCCCCTCCTCTCCAGCTTTCCCCCTTTCCCTACTACACCACTGGTCCCACTTAAAGGACCATTGCATGCTAGATAAGCATTTGATTTTTGGCGGACCCCTAAAGATACACCCTCACTTTCAGGGGTGTAGGAAGTTCACCTCTTGGAGAGGAGAGGGTGGGGGACCTAATTACACTGGTAAATTAAGTTTTTATGAAGAGTTGCTGCTAATCCGGAATTCACTTCAATTTCACAGAGATTTCCTTCAATTTCAGAAAATTTCCTTAATTTTCGGGAATTTTTCTTCAATTTCGGAAAATTTTGGTGAGTTTTCGGGAAATTTTGGAAAGTTTGGCCTATCCGGCAAGAAATGGCTCAACCAGGAAAACAAAATCCTGTCAGGGGGTGCAGCTTTCCCCCTGCTTCCTACGCCACTGCTCACTTTTCGGTCTAGTGACCCATTAACATTACAGAGTAATTAGCCATCTCCACATCATCAGTAATTAATTGCCACTAAATTAGTAAAGTACTGCACAAAAAGATCAAACAATCACATTCATTAGAATAGGATGCTGATATAAATCATATCACTTAAGCTGACAAAAATGTAAGTCAAAGGTCAAAAAGCAAACTGAAAAACAGAAAGACATTTTGTTTAGGGCAAACATTTATGTTATATGTGCTGTAGCTACATATATGTTATATTTGCTGTAACTACATATACATTATGTGTGCTGTAACTACATATGTTATATGTGATGTTACAGGGAATAGTGCAAACCCAAAAAAATCAATCACGCCCGGTAATATCTCATACAGAAAAACTAGCTTGTCACAAGCTTGCGTTAAATTAACATTTTTAGCTTCCGCAAGCTTGCTGCAACCTTGTGGCAAGTTTGCTGCAAGCTAGTATTTGGGACATGTTTGCTAACTTGCGCAAGCTAGCAGAAACCTATCCACAAGCATGTGCAAGCTAGCAAAAATGTTCTGCAAGCTTGCACAACCTAACAAATATATTTTGCTAGCTTGCAAAAGCTAATGTTAGTTTGCGCAAGCTTGCACAAGGTTGCAGCAAGAGAGGAAGACAATGCCATAGGTCTATGTGACCTGTATTGCATCAATTAAGGGTCATTAAAAGAAGATGTAAAATAGTGCAGAAATCAAACAAAATCATGGCAAATAATTAATATACAAACCAATACAACAAAGTGGACCTTTTTAAGATCAGATCGACTTGTCAAAGGTGAACAGAGATGCACATATTAGGTAATACTACATATGAATTGGGCCCCCAAATCATTTTCAAACCAATCATTTTCAAGTAGAACTTCCCTTACAGAAATTTTAGCTTGCAGAAAGCTTGCGACAAGCTAAATTTTGTAGCTTGCGCAAGCATGCTGCAAGAGTGCTGCAAGCTTGTGCAAGCATGCTGCAAGCTTGTGCAAGCATGCTGCAAGCTTGCGCAAGCGTGCTGCAAGTTTGTGCAAGCATGCTGCAAGCTTGCGCAAGCATGCTGCAACCTTGCAGCAAGCATGCTGCAAGCTAACATAAGCTTGCACAAGCGAGCATAAAGTATTTGTTAGCTTGTGCAAGCTTCCAAAGTTTTGCTAGCTTGCAGGTAGTTTTTGCTAGCCTTGCACAAGCAAATTTAGCTTGCAGCACGCTTGCACAAAGCGTGCTGCAAGCTAATATTTGAGGTTTACCTCTTCGCCTGATGTGCAATTTTATACCAAGATTCGTCATGTCCAATTGAATGAATTTTCAGTCATGAAAATTGCCATTAAAGTGCATGTACCTTTTTCACTGCAGGTACTGAGCAAGGATTTGGTGTGCCATGTAAATGACGGCATTTCAAAACAAAGGACAATACTCCCCTCTTTAATTCCAATGCTAAATTTTAAACTTGGAAGTTTTTCTACACAGTTAGAGTAAGGTGCATTATGGTTACCAGGAATATTACTCAAATTGGCAGCTGGCATTATCCTTAATTTTCAGGATCTGATCAAGAGTGATTCTTGCCCCTGGACTGAATAATCTAAAGGATGCTGACGTATTTGTCAACCAAAATATTCCCAGAATTTTGCATCGTCCCATTCTTCATTAATGCAAGTACACTAATTCATTCCCCATAGCCATACATGATCTTTGCTAAAACTGAATAAAACATTTAGTTATTGAATAATACTATTTGTATGCTATTTATCAAACAGTGCTGCTTGATAACTTGCCGCTTACCAGCATATACCAGGGCAGTATTCTCATAACAGGCAGGCACTTCCTCTTATTATTATTATTGTTTTAACTCTTATTTCTATAATTGAAGAAAGCCTTGAACCAGTGTTCACAATAAGTTTAAAAAAAAGAGGGCGGAGGAGGGGGAAGCAGAGACATGGATTTTCCCCCCTTGTGTATTATGTGGGGGGGGGGGAGATATTTCTTAAAGGACGGATTGTTGTTTTTTTAGAGAAAAATAAATAAAATTGCAGCTAATTTTGTATTTATTTTTTGCCAGAATTTCCCCTACCCCCTTCAATTATTTTGAGGGGAAATTTGCTAATATGTGTGTTAATCCTGTAATCATACACCTTAATGTGCACACTGCCTGGAATTGCAATTTAATTCACAAAGGTGTAAAGAAGTACAATTTTGACAGTAGCAACAGTTTTTATCTCATATCATGCATTTTTCTGCAGCAGCCATATAAAGGGCCTACATGTATATTTTGGATTCAGAACCCAATTGCCACCAGTCTAGCTCTCTGGCAGCCAGACGAGTCAGCACACAGGATCTTGGACTTGACTGGCCCAGGATGGGAGGTGAGTCAGCACACAGGATCTTGGACTTGACTGGCCCAGGATGGGAAGTGAGTCAGCACACAGGATCTTGGACTTGACTGGCCCAGGATGGGAAGTGGAGTCAGCCACAGGATGGGACTTGCCCAGGATGGGAGGTGAGTCAGCACACAGGAAGTGGCCCAGGAAGTGAGTCAGCACACAGGATCTTGGGCTTGACTTGCCCAGGATGGG
Source organism: Chiridota heheva (assembly GCA_020152595.1). Taxonomy (NCBI): domain Eukaryota; kingdom Metazoa; phylum Echinodermata; class Holothuroidea; order Apodida; family Chiridotidae; genus Chiridota; species Chiridota heheva. Next base: position 192,772 of record JAIGNY010004473.1, read on the forward strand.
AAGTGAGTCAGCACACAGGATCTTGGACTTGACTGGCCCAGGATGGGAAGTGAGTCAGCACACAGGATCTTGGACTTGACTGGCCCAGGATGGGAAGTGAGTCAGCACACAGGATCTTGGACTTGACTGGCCCAGGATGGGAAGTGAGTCAGCACACAGGATCTTGGACTTGACTGGCCCAGGATGGGAAGTGAGTCAGCACAGGACAGGATCTTGGATCTTGACTGGCCCAGGATGGGAAGTGAGTCAGCACACAGGATCTTGGACTTGACTGGCCCAGGATGGGAAGTGAGTCAGCACACAGGATCTTGGACTTGACTGGCCCAGGATGGGAAGTGAGTCAGCACACAGGATCTTGGGCTTGACTGGCCCAGGATGGGAAGTGAGTCAGCACACAGGATCTTGGACTTGACTGGCCCAGGATGGGAAGTGAGTCAGCACACAGGATCTTGGACTTGACTGGCCCAGGATGGGAAGTGAGTCAGCACACAGGATCTTGGACTTGACTTGCCCAGGATGGGAAGTGAGTCAGCACACAGGATCTTGAGGCAGGATCTTGACTTGACTGGCCCAGGATGGGATGGGAAGTGAGTCAGCACACAGGATCTTCTTGGATCTTGAGTCAGCTTGACTTGCCCAGGATGGGAAGTGAGTCAGCACACAGGATCTTGGCTTGACTTGCCCAAGATGGGAAGTGAGTCAGCACACAGCACACACTGGGGTGAGTGGACTGGCCCAGGATGGGAAGTGAGTCAGCACACAGGATCTTGGGCTTGACTGGCCCAGGATGGGAAGTGAGTCAGCACACAGGATCTTGGATCTTGGACTTGACTGGCCCAAGATGGGAAGTGAGTCAGATCACACAGGATCTTGGACTTGACTGGCCCAGGATGGGAAGTGAGTCAGCACACAGGATCTTGGGCTTGACTGGCCCAGGATGGGAAGTGAGTCAGCACACAGGATCTTGGCTTGACTGGCCCAGGATGGGAAGTGAGTCAGCACACAGGATCTTGGACTTCTGGCCCAAGATGGGAAGTGAGTCAGCACAGGACAGGATCTTGGGCTTGACTGGCCCAGGATGGGAAGTGAGTCAGCACACAGGATCTTGGGCTTGACTTGCCCAGGATGGGAAGTGAGTCAGCACACAGGATCTTGGGCTTGACTGGCCCAGGATGGGAAGTGAGTCAGCACACAGGATCTTGGGCTTGACATGCCCAGGATGGGAAGTGAGTCAGCACACAGGATCTTGGGCTTGACAAGATGGGAAGTTGCAGGATCCAGGATGGGAAGTGAGTCAGCACACAGGATCTTGGGCTTGACTTGCCCAAGATGGGAAGTGAGTCAGCACACAGGATCTTGGGCTTGACATGCCCAGAATGGGAAGTGAGTCAGCACACAGGATCTTGGGCTTGACTTGCCCAGGATGGGAAGTGTGTCAGCACACAGGATCTTGGGCTTAACTTGCCCAGGATGGGAAGTGAATGAAGACCATATTTTCACACTTCTCTTCTTGAATAGCGCTCAGGGAACCAGGCAGGAGGTGACTGTCCTGCATGTCATTGGGTAAGACATTTAACGTCCTAATCCGATGTACGGCGAGCTGCATTCAGCCATTGTCCACTTCTTCCAAAAGCTAAATGAGGAGCTGGTGACACAGACAACATACTTCTGCCCTCGATGTCAGGCAGTCTGTCTGTTTGGCTGTGGAAAAACATCCAGAGACTCAAAGAATCTCCCAAGGCTGAAACGGGAACTTCCGACATCTCAATTGTGCTCTCTACCAACGGAGCTACCTTACTCTCTGTGTACAATTACATGAAACTATTGGTGAAGAATTATTTTAATATCTTATTCCAACATATTCAAGTTAAAAACTATCCAATGTGTAAAGTTAGGCAACAGGTTAAGCCATGCCCGTATCCCTGCAGTAGCAGCAGAGGAATGGAAGTGGCCCGCTTCCCAAGATAAAAATAAGATAAACACTAGGGTATGTAGAGAATCTACCAGAATTACCCTTTGAAGCACTTTAGCCCCCCACCCCCCCCCCCCTCCCCCCACCCACAAAAAAAACCTGGTTAGGGGCACTTATTTATTATGTTGAAAACATAGGCTACCCTGATTTTCAATGATTTTGTTATTTTTCATGTAACAAATGTTGTGATTTCCATGCATTTCTACAACTCAAGGCACCAAGGCAACCACCCCCCCCCCCCCATTTATGAGAGATATTACTAACTTAAAACTTTCCATCTTTTTAGTAAGGGGTATAAATAAATACACATTTTGTAGGAAGTGTTTACATGACATCACACTATTCAATTAGACTTTACACTTTTTAAATTGTTCCGCTTCACACTTCTTATAACTCAAATAATTTCATATGATTTCTGTAACTTTTCCGAGATGAATGAACATATCAGGGGAGTATTCTTCTAAGAGATTATGAATCAAAGCAACGCTTATTTCTAGCTCTATGTTCCTTTAAAATCTGTATCAAACTTAAGTAAACTGCACGTACCTACTTAATGCACCTGGCAATCATTCACGGTTGCATGTCATCCTTAACATCTCAAGAATTCTCAAGTAAATATCTAAATTTGTAATCTATCATGACATTTAGATTCAACATTTTGGGATTCCTGCTCTGAAGGAACATATAATTGGTTTCCATGGAAACACTACTACTTTGACAAATCTAATGGGAACTTTTAGAAATCTAATATATGACAAATTTCCTTTTACATTGAAGGATGAGGATACCAAATAAATGATGTGATCAAGGAATGCCAAATGTTATACAGTGAAGAGATAGCAGAAAAGATGGAATGCAAGTGTGGGCGTAGCTGACAAAATGCATGGGGCAACAAACAGGGATGGTGGAGCCACGGGGACACTGCCTCCCTTTCGGAAACTGCCTTCCTTGAAGACACTGCCTACTGGGCCTTGTGAACACTGCCTCCCTTGCCCTACAGTCAAGGTGACAAAGGGGGAGAAGGGGTGCCCTTTAAATTTTATGATAAATTATAAGATTTGTAAACCCGACATTGCAAATGATGGGAGACAACATAAATGATACTTTTGGAGTATTAGATTCTGCGTGGGATGAAAGCAAATTTACAATGTTTCACACTCATAGCACTTAAATGACATTCAAAATTGTTTCTATTAATGATTTTTATGTAAAAGAATACATTTTTATGAAAATACTTTATTCTACTTCAAAATTAGTCACAAGTATGGTACGCGTTACACACCTCGTTCTTGAGGAAATGTCGGTATTTTCATCAATATATAAAATTTTTTGAAGCTTTGTTTCCTTCAATGCCTGGTGAGTATTGTTATAAAGAATCAAGTTAGTGGAAAAAAATATATGAATTTCTAGTTTTTAAACATTCCAAGCAATGAGGACACCAACAGATTCAAATAGCTGCAAAACTTAAATTACAACGATGTGGCTATCAATTTGATTTTAAGGTTTGTCATGCAAAATTAATTTAGTGCAAAGATGTTTCTTTGAAGTAATATTCACATTCCTGTGTATTTTAAGGCATTAATATATGGTCACATTGGAGGACCAAAAAACTGTTTTGTGGGGGTTTTTTCTTACAAATCTTTGAAAATGTTAAAGCTATAAAACTGAGTTTCTACCAGTTTTTTTTAAATTTTTCTCCAATGAATTAATATGGAAAATCCATGAGAGTATTCCTTTAAATTTAAATTGCTGTCCAAAAATATGATTTATACTCAAATTTATTTGTCACATCATCTTAACTTTATATTTTAAACCATTTATCCATAACTTAAATGATTTTTCAAGTGGTCAAGAAAATTTAACTAACATTATGAAAGAGTTTCAAGAAACAACATGATGAAAAACTTTCAAAAATCGTAATCCGTTATATATATCCAAAATTTAAGTTCAAAATTTAAAATCATTTGCTTTTAAATGACTGGAATAAATGACATATCACAACCTCAAAATCTAAAAACCTTTGATATATCAGGAAAGTAGTACAACATGTACAAAAGTGTAATTATAATTATCACCTGAAAAAAGTTTTGAAAGATAATTCAAATCGTAAAATATGAATAAAATGATAATTAAACTTAGAGAATACATTAAGGATTGTTGAGAAATGTCAACATTATCGCCCTAACATTCCATAATAGAATCACTACACCACCAATTATGAGTACACAGGTGAGAACCCTCACACTTGAAACAGTGCCTTCATTTCGTTATTTTGATTGGCCTTTTCATAGGAGAGAACTTGTCTGACCACTGAATTTAATCTTTTAGCTTATACATACTTTGAAAGGCACACTACAGGTAGAACGCACCAGAGGGAATGACAAACATTTATCTACAGAGTCAAATAGAATCCTGGGAGACTAGTTTTTGAGGTTTAAATTTCCAAATTTAATGTTCAGAGAGAACACATTCAAAATCCTTGAAATGGACAATGTTTTCTTTGAATTATTTAAAATATGGCATGTTTTCTGTTCAGTTAACAATAATGTGTATCATTTGATTTGATATATGCCTATGTGTTTATTCCGGTCCTTCAGATAAGATATTTATCTTTGTATTGCTGAACAAAGGTTTGAGTCCCAAAATGTTATTTTTATTACCTAGATGTATGAATAGTTTATTAAATAACTGTTGTTTTAATGTTCATTTCATTTATATATTTAAAGATAGTAGTTTTCTAATCCAAATATCACACGATGCAATGTTTAATGTACAGTTAATGTGAAGGAAGTGACAGTTAGGAATAAACAGCGTAGCTGACAAAATGCATCATGAGACAAGGGCAACAAACATTCTTTGCACAATTAATGGATGAGATTTACATACATTGATCCCTCACCATTAATAACATGTACCTTCACACTGTCCCACATGCCAATCCCCCTTCTCACCATTAATTACACATACCTCCACGCTGTCCCACATGCCAATCCCCCTTCTCACCATTAATTACACATACCTCCATGCTGTCCCACATGCCAATCCCCTTCTCACCATTAATTACACATACCTCCATGCTGTCCCACATGCCAATCCCCCTTCTCACCATTAATTACACATACCTCCATGCTGTCCCACATGCCAATCCCCCTTCTCACCATTAATTACACATACCTCCATGCTGTCCCACATGCCAATCCCCCTTCTCACCATTAATTACACATACCTCCACGCTGTCCCACATGCCAATCCCCTTCTCACCATTAATTACACATACCTCCACATGCTGTCCCAATGCCAATCCCCTTCTCACCATTAATTACACATACCTCCATGCTGTCCCACATGCCAATCCCCCTTCTCACCATTAATTACACATACCTCCATGCTGTCCCACATGCCAATCCCCCTTCTCACCATTAATTACACATACCTCCATGCTGTCCCACATGCCAATCCCCCTTCTCACCATTAATTACACATACCTCCATGCTGTCCCAATCCCCCTTCATGCCAATACCCCCTGTCTCAATCCCCATTACCATTAATTACACATACCTCCATGCTGTCCCACATGCCAATCCCCCTTCTCACCATTAATTACACATACCTCCATGCTGTCCCTCCATGCCAATCCCCTTCTCACCATTAATTACACATACCTCCATGCTGTCCCACATGCCAATCCCCTTCTCACCATTAATTACACATACCTCCATGCTGTCCCACATGCCAATCCCCCTTCTCACCATTAATTACACATACCTCCATGCTGTCCCACATGCCAATCCCCCTTCTCACCATTAATTACACATACCTCCATGCTGTCCCACATGCCAATCCCCCTTCTCACCATTAATTACACATACCTCCATGCTGTCCCACATGCCAATCCCCTTCTCACCATTAATTACACATACCTCCATGCTGTCCCCATGCCAATCCCCTTCTCACCATTAATTACACATATCCCCCTTCTCACCATTAATTACACATACCTGTCCCACATGCCAATCCCCCTTCTCACCATTAATTACACATACCTCCATGCTGTCCCACATGCCAATCCCCCTTCTCACCATTAATTACACATACCTCCATGCTGTCCCACATGCCAATCCCCCTTCTCACCATTAATTACACATACCTCCATGCTGTCCCACATGCCAATCCCCCTTCTCACATGCCAATGCTGTCCCCCCAATCCCCTTCTCACCATTAATTACACATACCTCCATGCTGTCCCACATGCCAATCCCCTTCTCACCATTAATTACACATACCTCCATGCTGTCCCACATGCCAATCCCCCTTCTCACCATTAATTACACATACCTCCATGCTGTCCCACATGCCAATCCCCCTTCTCACCATTAATTACACATACCTCCATGCTGTCCCACCATGCCAATCCCCCCCTTCTCACCATTAATTACACATACCTCCATGCTGTCCCACATGCCAATCCCCCTCTCACCATTAATTACACATACCTCCATGCTGTCCCACATGCCAATCCCCTTCTCACCATTAATTACACATACCCATGCTGTCCCATGCCAATCCCCCTTCTCACCATTAATTACCATACCTCCATGCTGTCCCACATGCCCCCCTTCTCACCATTAATTACACATACCTCCATGCTGTCCCACATGCCAATCCCCCTTCTCACCATTAATTACACATACCTCCATGCTGTCCCACATGCCAATCCCCCTTCTCACCATTAATTACACATACCTCCATGCTGTCCCACATGCCAATCCCCCTTCTAGCTGTTCCAGGTACACGCCATACCTAGTAGAAATGCATACATGAAATCCAAATTCCACCACGTGACCCATATCATATGCCATCACACCTGCAATGATGATGTCATATACCACCACATGTCATCGGACATACAGACGGATGGTTGAGACCATTTCCAAATGTTACAGTCAAAATGGGTCTGAAGGGAGCAGAAACATTCCAAAAGTGCCCTTTTCAATAATAAAGTGGCCCTTTTACATTAGTGTTTTAGACTCCTACAACCATATAGATCACCATGCTGATCTAGCTCATCTACCACCCTGCTACCAAAGAAATGGTACTAAGAATACCATATCCCCCTGCTCCTACCATCAACAACACTGTGCTTAATTCCCTCATTTTGCAACACACCTTCCACGCTGTCCCACATGCCAATCCCCCCCCACCCCTCCCCCCCTCTAGCTGTCCCATACACAGCATCCCTAATGGAAATCATACATGA
>JAIGNY010004473.1:205000-249171 GCA_020152595.1 Chiridota heheva
TGCAAGCCTGTAGCATGTGATAATGATGATGCAAGCACGTAGAATTTCAAGTCAAAGCATTTTAAAAAGAAAAATTTCAGAGAAATATTCTAAAGAAATACATTATGTGTGCTAGCCAAAAGGGGCAAATGATGTTATCATTGGCATGATTTCAACACAAAATTAGACAAAACAGCAGCGTCCATGTTGCAACTTTAAACTTAGATAACTTTAGAATGTTTAGGCTAAATCCCTCTGAGCCATTAGGCTCATAGAGCCAGTGCTTAGCCCTGGCTCCAGGCGCAAGCGGTCACTTACAGAAAAACCTAGCTTCCAGCAAGCTTGCAACAAGCTAACATTTTTTTTTTTAGGGGGGGGGGGAACAAATGCAAACTTGCTAGCTTGAACAAACTAACATTAGTTTGTGCAAGCTGGCAAAGTATATTTGTTAGCTTGCACAAGCATGCAGAAAGTTTTGCTAGCTTAAGCTTGCAGTTGTCCCAAATACTAGCTTGCTGCAATCTTGCCGCAAGGGTGCTGTAATCTTGCCGCAAGGGTGCAGCAAGTTTGCGCAAGCTACAAATATTCGCTTGCCGCAAGCTTGCGACAAGGTAGTTTTTCTGCAAGTGGATGAGAGCATATGACTCCTCCTGGCCGGGATGCCAGTCCATCACAGGTTAACTCCCCAGCAGTGCTGGTACTCATTTTACAGCTGAGTGGACTGAAGCAAGTAGAGTAAAGTGTCTTGCTTAAGGACACAATGCAGGGCTCGCAGCTAGAATCAAACCCGGTACCATTTGCATACGAAAAAAACTCCCTAAAGGAATATTCCAATGGTTTTTTGTCAAATTCTATTTCAAAGAGTGCCACTTTTAGAGCCAATTTGGTACAAAATTCAGGTTAATATCATATTCCATTCCAAGATATGGATTTTTTAAAATTTCCCAATTGTATTTTACAGTTTTTGTACAGTATAATGAATTAGTGTTTGATGATGTCATAGAGGCAATTCCATTGCAAATGTTTATGTATTTCTTTGAGCATTATTTGGTTGCTTTTGTATTAAAAAAACATTTTTCCAAAAGTTATTGAAGTAGGGTATATTTGGCAATGTATATAAATACCTAACTTTCAATTTATTTTTCTAACAGATTTTAATAAAATACATAAACTTTGTGGGCAAATGTGTTGTGATGTCATATTGAGCCTTTTTGTATTCGTTTATTGGCATTTTTTGTGAACCTTAAAATTGGAATAACTCCTGGTAGGAATAACATATCAACACGATTTTAGTACTAAAATGTTTCTTTAATTTTTGTCTTTCTTATGAAAGGTTACAAAATAACATGGGAATATTCCTTTAACTCCCCAGATATGCTGGTTACTTATTTTACAGCTGAGTAGACAGGAGCAAGTAGAGTAAACTGTATTGCTCAAGGACACATTGCAGCACTCGCAGCCAGAATCGAACCCTGTACCATTCGCATATGAGCAACAGGGTTCTAGCTAGACAAGTTTGAGTGCCGGGCTCCAGTGATAATCCAAGGGTTACCTCCTAGACCCCCCTTCCATGAAGAACTGTTCAAATTTAGTCCACTTCTATTGACAAATTGTCAATGAAAAAGTTTTTTTTTTTTTATTAGAATGCTAGAAGGATTTACAAAATATTTGTATGTACAATAAGACTACAAAATGTAATTGATATTCAACTGTCAAAGCCATTTTTTGGCTTGCGCAAACTTGCCGCAACCTTGCAATAAGCTAGTTTTTCGTCGGACAAAACCGTTCGGCAAGCTGGCAAAAACTTTCTGCAAGCTAACAAATATTTGTTGCTAGCTTGCGCAAGATAATATTAGTTTGCGCAAGCTAGCAAGCTTGCATTTGTCTCAAATACTAGCTTGCTGCAAGGTTGCACAAGCTAAAAAATGTTAGCTTGTTGCAAGCTTGTTGCAAGCTAGTTTTTTTCTGTAAGGGCTTGTAAAAAACTATTTCATTGCCCAACATACAGGGAGGCAATATATCACTTTCCATTTTGTATGAGGAGATGCACTGTTTCATTTGAAGTGTATTTACATAGGAAATTGAAATTCTGTTCTAATTTTTTGATTGGTTCAAATTTCAATCACTAACGTACCTCTTTTGATCATATTCCACACTTATTAATTATAAAGCAGCCCCCTCAACAAAGTTTTGACGTGTCGAATGGATAAGTCGATGGCCTTCGGGAAAATTGCATTTGTGCCAAACGTAACGAGTTTAAATCTCATTAAGTCTAACAGCTTTTTTTATAATTATTTTTCTATCATTTGAATTAAACCATGAATGTGCCAAAAAAGACATTTAGTCTGACCTTATCCTTATTTCATATAATAGAATTGAAAATAACAAATTTACTGACCAAGTTTTACAACTCTGAAAACAATCTAACACATTTTTTTGTAATTAATAAAAACTGTAATACTACTACTTAATAGTACCATAGGAGCTGCCATTTTGATTTCCAAACATGCAGATTATGATGTCATCAGCCCAGCAGGATGATGGAATGCTTTGTAGTTCTATATAATCTACCTCAAGATTTCTAGCTGATGAAAAATTGTTTTTCTTATGTAAGAGTCAAGGAAATTTTTGTGAACACATGAAATTAACAAAACATTCTGTTAAAACTTTTGTCTTACATCAATTAGGAAAAAAAAACTTTTATCACATTTATAAAGAAATACATTATAATCCTAATATCCCTATTGGGGAAATTATGTTATCATGTACGATAATTCAATACAGAACTAAACAAAATGGCAGCCGATTTCAAACATGAATAACTTGAGATAGAAATAGGATTTTGACTTGCTGTGTTTGGTAGTTGGTTAAGATTTGTATCCTCTATCATATGAAATAATGATTGTATCAGACTTTATGTATTCTTTAACTGAGTTAATTTCAGTTATTAGCTCCAAGATTAAACTAACGATGAATTTGTACAGCTGTTTAACTCAGTCGTGTCATAGGCCTATAACGTACATGAATGTACTTAATCTCCATACACACAATGTATACGAATCTCTGAATGATTGTAATACGTAGAGCCTAGTTGATTTTTGCATGACTAAGTACATGCCATGTACTTTACTGATGTCATTGTTGTTTTACTGAGTCAATTGTGCCTCTTTAATTGTGATGTGAATTAAGGAAAGATGACTGATTTTGAAAGCAGGCATATGCATGATCATAAAATGATAACACAACATCAATGTCTATTGTTGTAAAATCAAGTAAGATTGAAGGGAATTACTGTTGTATTTTCATGATAAATGGGAAAGAAGGCAACATTTTCAAAAAGAGTAGTCGTGTAGCAGGGAACAAAATTTACAAATTTTGCCACTGTTCCATGGAAAAGTATTTCCTCAAATGATACTGTTCCGAATCAAATTTCACTGTTCCAACTTTTTGCCCATAACAGGAAATCGATTTTTCTTCAAAATGCATCCCTTACAGAAACGACAAGCTGGTACCTGGAACAAATACTAGCTTGCTAGCTTGGGCAAGCTAACATTAGCTTGCACAAGCTAGCATGAGATATTTGTTAGCTTGCATAAAGTTTTGCTAGCTTCCGCAAGCCAGCAGATAGTTTTTGATAGCTTGGGCAAGCTAATTTGTTCCAAATACTAGCTTGCAGCATGCTTGCGCAGGCAAAAATTGTTATCTTGTTGCATTAGCGTGCTGCAAGCTAATATTTCTATAAGGGAAGGCTTAAATTACAACTACTTTATTGGTTATTGTGCAAATATGTATGCCATACATGTACAAGGTGTTATCCAGTTGTGAATCATACACATGCAGCGAGCCTTGCATATGTGTGCAACGATCCTTGCATATGTGTATTCATGATTAGTTGTGCTGGCAGTTGCAGGCAAGGTGGGAAAAGCTTTTTCTTTCTAGAAGAAATTCTTTTCATGATAATCTTGTTTGCCAACATGCACTTTTTTGAGCAGAAATCAAGTTTTTGATCATTGATGCCACATTATCGTGAACACTGTTCCACTAGTGTTTGAAAAGAACACTGTTCCACTAGTGTTTGAAAAGAACACTGTTCCACTAGTGTTTGAAAAGAACACTGTTCCACTAGTGTTTGAAAAGAACACTGTTCCACTAGTGTTTGAAAAGAACACTGTTCCAAAAGAACACTGTTCCACTAGTGTTTGAAAAGAACACTGTTCCACTAGTGTTTGAAAAGAACACTGTTCCACTAGTGTTTGAAAAGTGTTTAGTGTTTAAAAAGAACACTGTTCCACTAGTGTTTAAAAGAACACTGTTCCACTAGTGTTTGAAAAGAACACTGTTCCACTAGTGTTTAAAAAGAACACTGTTTCCACTAGTGTTTGAAAAAGAACACTGTTCACTAGTGTTTGAAAAGAACACTGTTCCACTAGTGTTTGAAAAGAACACTGTTCCACTAGTGTTTGAAAAGAACACTGTTCCACTAGTGTTTGAAAAGAACACTGTTCCACTAGTGTTTGAAAAGAACACTGTTCCACTAGTGTTTGAAAAGAACACTGTTCCACTAGTGTTTGAAAAGAACACTGTTCCACTAGTGTTTGAAAAGAACACTGTTCCACTAGTGTTTGAAAAGAACACTGTTCCACTAGTGTTTGAAAAGAACACTGTTCCACTAGTGTTTGAAAAGAACACTGTTCCACTAGTGTTTGAAAAGAACACTGTTCCACTAGTGTTTGAAAAGAACACTGTTCCACTAGTGTTTGAAAAGAACACTGTTCCACTAGTGTTTGAAAAGAACACTGTTCCACTAGTGTTTGAAAAGAACACTGTTCCACTAGTGTTTGAAAAGAACACTGTTCCACTAGTGTTTGAAAAGAACACTGTTCCACTAGTGTTTGAAAAGAACACTGTTCCACTAGTGTTTAAAAGAACACTGTTCCACTAGTGTTTGAAAAGAACACTGTTCCACTAGTGTTTGAAAAGAACACTGTTCCACTAGTGTTTAAAAAGAACACTGTTCCACTAGTGTTTGAAAAGAACACTGTTCCACTAGTGTTTGAAAAGAACACTGTTCCACTAGTGTTTAAAATTAACACTGTTCCACTAGTGTTTAAAAAGAACACTGTTCCACTAGTGTTTGAAAAGAACACTGTTCCACTAGTGTTTGAAAAGAACACTGTTCCACTAGTGTTTGAAAAGAACACTGTTCCACTAGTGTTTAAAAAGAACACTGTTCCACTAGTGTTTGAAAAGAACACTGTTCCACTAGTGTTTGAAAAGAACACTGTTCCACTAGTGTTTAAAAAGAACACTGTTCCACTAGTGTTTGAAAAGAACACTGTTCCACTAGTGTTTAAAAAGAACACTGTTCCACTAGTGTTTGAAAAGAACACTGTTCCACTAGTGTTTAAAAAGAACACTGTTCCACTGGTGTTTGAAAAGAACACTGTTCCACTAGTGTTTAAAAAGAACACTGTTCCACTAGTGTTTGAAAAGAACACTGTTCCACTAGTGTTTGAAAAGAACACTGTTCCACTAGTGTTTGAAAAGAACACTGTTCCACTAGTGTTTGAAAAGAACACTGTTCCACTAGTGTTTGAAAAGAACACTGTTCCACTAGTGTTTAAAAAGAACACTGTTCCACTAGTGTTTGAAAAGAACACTGTTCCACTAGTGTTTGAAAAGAACACTGTTCCACTAGTGTTTGAAAAGAACACTAGTGTTCCACTAGTGTTTGAAAAGAACACTGTTCCACTAGTGTTTGAAAAGAACACTGTTCCACTAGTGTTTGAAAAGAACACTGTTCCACTAGTGTTTGAAAAGAACACTGTTCCACTAGTGTTTGAAAAGAACACTGTTCCACTAGTGTTTGAAAAGAACACTGTTCCACTGGTGTTGAAAAAGAACACTGTTCCACTAGTGTTTGAAAAGAACACTGTTCCACTAGTGTTTGAAAAGAACACTGTTCCACTAGTGTTTGAAAAGAACACTGTTCCACTAGTGTTTAAAAAGAACACTGTTCCACTAGTGTTTAAAAAGAACACTGTTCCACTAGTGTTTGAAAAGAACACTGTTTCAACATTAAAAGCACTGTTCTCAGAACATCAGAACAGTGGGAATTTCAACCCCCTGGGGTTAAAATAATTTTTTTAATTTGATATAATGCTAGTTCCTTTGGTCTCATATCCACCCCCAAAGATACCTCTAGCCGTACTCCACTTTTTCATGGCAATTTTCACAACATCGTGGCTAAAATGATAAGAACAGCTTCATAATTGATATAACAATTACCGTGTTCACATAGCTCTGTGCTCATCTTACTCAAGGGCGGTGACTTTAATTTTCCCGAATTGAAAACCAATTACAAAGAATATTTGAAGTGAATGAATGCTTAATTTTGAAAAAGGCTTCGCCAGAGAATTTGGCAGATAGATGATCAAATGGGGGCAGTAAAACTGCTTTCAAGAATATGTGGGGCCAAAGCTGGAATCTCATTTAGAGGGAGTGAGAACAGATGAACCAGCAAAATATGATCAATGTTTGAGTCAATTTGATATTTTGCTTTACTATATATATATTTTCAAAAAATTATAATTCTTCTTTGTCAAAATAAAGCACTAATTTTAGTAGACTCATGAATCCCACACAAAATGATTTTAACATCAAAACACATCTCTACAATTCATTCCTTATATATAAATATTGTCTACAACTGTTGATCCTGATTCAAAGAATTTGTAGTTTTGTATCATTATTAGGATGCCACCATTTTTAATGTACACTAATGCTATTCAAGTCAATTGGGAATTAAAGGAGGGCGTGGGGAATATTCTGGACTGTAAAAACACATCAAATTAATATTCATTACTTTGACCGCATACTTTTCAAGTCTACCGCAGATTATTGGTTTAAAATAACAAATTAACCATTGATCTTCATGGTTACTCCTAAATTATCCGTTTTATCACTATTTTTTTGTAATATTGATAAAAAGTAATGTTATGAATAAAAATTGATTAACAGGTTTAAATAATAGATGTCGGAAAAACTGATTAAAGGCAAAGCCCAAATCAAAATGGTGACTTCCATAGTGTGCAAGTGTGCATGCTCAAATGTTTACAAAGTTTTGGTGTAATTCTTTTTACACCAGAAGTTTAACATCTCCCAGACTGCATGATGTTCAATGTTCAAAATAATTTGTAAGGCGCGATTATCCACAACGGAGGTCTATGTTGAGTAGTGCAGTGTCTTAAAATGTCTTAAAATGAGTCTTGAGACTTCGTTTAAAAACATTGACATTGGGAGCATTAGTCTAATATTAAAGGATTAATTTAGTGGTGAAGTATGTTTATCTTATATCAAAGAGGACTTCAAAAGAAACAAAATGGTGGAGAAAGCATTCAAAAATCTTATTCCGTTAAGGAGATATTTAAGTTTAAAGTTTGGTATCATTTGTGTAGAAATGACTAAAATCAGATTAGTTGTGATGTCATAGCCTCAGATTGCTCAAAGTCTTTATGTAATCTATCATATTTTGTCCTGCGATTTTATGGCTTAAAAACCATGGGATATGTCAAAAAAGTAGTAAAACTGAATCTAGGAATGGTATTTATAATATACCACCAGAAGAAAGTTTGAGGGGAAATGATTTATATAGTGAAAAAATTGTAATAAACTTTCTTTAAAAAACATAAAGATTTTAAGGAATCGGAGGCTGTGACATCACAACTAGTCTGATTTCAGTCGTTTCTACACAAATGATACCAAATTTAAACTTGAATATCTTCTTAATGGATTAAGATTTTGAATGCTTTCTTCATCATTTTGTTTCTTTTGAAGTCCTCTTTCATAAAAGATGGACATGCTTGACCACTGGCAAGCAATTCCATAAAGCAGTTGCAGCACATGTGAACGAGCGACAACCGATACAATGAAGTTTCCATCTTGGCGTGTGAAGAAGATGCTTGTTCGATGAACGCAGATGTCATGAAGATGATTTGAAGACAATGAGATCAGCCAGATATTTAGGTGCAAGTCCATGGATAGATTTATAGGTTATTAAAAGAAGCTTGAATTCAATGACTGGTTTCTGCATCACTGCAGCATCTTCTTACAGTTCTCATTCACTTCCTGCTATGGCCCCAGGTTCTAAGTGACAAACTTAAACAAGTAAATCATTGTGAATTTCAATCAATCAAAGGTATCAGCTTACAGGAAGCCAAAACACTTCCATCAGCACATTCTCTGCATAAAAACTATGATATTTTCTCATTTTTATCAAATTTGTGGGATAAGACTCTGTTGGATAAACAGTGGCTATGTCAGGTTCCATAAAAGAGGAGGTAAAATGTGAGAAATTGAAGCTGAAGGATCCTAGGATAACTTTAAGGGGAGAACAGCCCTAAATATGATCATTTTTGCTATAAAAAATCACTTTTTGGTTTTTTATTTCAAATAAAAGAACATTTTGTCCACTTTCTAACAGTATATATTTCTTGAAATAAAATGATTATAATGTATGCTAAATATTCATTTAAAAATCATGAAAATATCAGAAAATTGTTTTAAATATTTTTGTTTTGTGTATATAATCTTTAAAATGTCATAACTTGACTTATATTTGTCAGATTTACTTCATTTTTGCACCATTTTATAGAGAATTTAATTCTGAGTAGGATTAGTTTTGGAGTTTATAATGAAAGACTGACTTCAAAACAAACAAAATGGTGAAGAAAGCATATAAAAATTGTACTCGTTAAGAAGTTATTAAACTTTAAACCTGCAGTCTTCTGTGCCAAAGTGACTGTTGTAGTATTAGGTTGGCGCCCTCATCCTCACATTCTAACAATTTATTAATGTAATTTCAACAAAATTGATTAAACTTTTTTCACATTTGAATTATATTTCCTCAAACTTGTTTCAAGAGGTGAAGATAATTATCCGATTCTGTTTTGCTGCTTTCCTGACATATCCAATGGTTATTAAGCCACGAAAATGCAGGACAAAATATGACAGAATACATATAGAATTTGGGGAATCTGAGGTTGTAATGTCACAACTAGACTGATTTCAATGATATTTAAAGAATAATTTTGAGACGCAGTAAACAGTTTGGATCCAAGGGGTGCGTGCTGGGCATGCTCCCCATCTCCCTCCCTTTCAGACCACATACGTCCACACTTAGTCTCATTTTGCTAACTTAATTAGTTCCCATGTTAAGTTAAATTTACATAGGCTATAAGTCTAGAGTGTGGGAAGAATAACATCTTTGCAAGTTTTGCACAACAAACAACAAAAGTTAGTCAGTACTGATCCCCCCCCCGCCCATTCTTACCCCATCCCCACTCCTTTCGGAAATTCCTGGATCTGCGCCTGACTAATATGCATATTCAATGCACGGGGAAAAAGACTTTGACATGAGTAGAACGGCGCGACTTTAGGAGGTTACTCACGATCACAAAGTCCTTTGAACCGGCACGCAGCCAAAACATCAATCTTTTTATAAAATATTGAATTGTTTAAAATACAAAAAAACAAAAAAAGAATGAAACACAGAAAAGTTGATATATATTTTTTCACTTTGTTAAGAAATTCACCTGTTGTAACAATGGACTAAACCAAATTCTGAAGGTCGTGCATTACAGGGATTTAATGCACAGGTCATGCTTCAATGCTTACTCCATAGAAATTTATAAACTTAAATATACGTTAGGCTGACACAAAGACAGAGATTCAAATTAGCATAAATATATCAAGTTTCAATTAAAGGCAGTAATATCAGCACCATTAAACCTTAAGCCTCAAATTGAATATAGCGGTTACCTGCTTTTAACCAACTTACATCCTATCCATTTAAGCTTCATGTAATCCAAGTGATAATGGCGGTTACATAACCATCAATCTACTTTCAAGCTAAGTGCCTTCAGTTTGTAGGAATTGATTCTTGGCATCTGGTCACCTATACAGAAACACCATAAGTATTTAATTACTATCCCTAATTAAGAGATTATTACCATTAAAGGAATATACATGTTTTTCGCAACCTTTCACTGATAAGAAAGAAAACAAAATAGAAACAATCTAGTACAAAAATTATGTTGATATGTTATTTCTACCAGGAGTTATTCCAAGTTTAGGGATCACTAAAAATGCTAATAAACGAATAGGAAAAGGCTCAGTATGACATCACAGCAACACATTCTCCCACAAAGTGTATGTATTTCATTGAAGGAATATTCTCATTTTTGTTCGTATCCTTTCATAAGAAAGAGAACAATTTTAGAAACAATTTAGTACAAAATCATGTTGATATGTTATTCAAACCACCAGGAGATATTCAAATTTTAAGGGTCACAAAAAATGCCAACTTTCGAATAGGAAAAGGCTCAGTATGACATCACAGCAACACATTCAGGCTCAGTATGACATCACAGCAACACATTCAGGCTCAGTATGACATCACAGCAACACATTCTCCCACAGTTTGTTTTCATTGATGGAATATTTTCATTTTTTCCTAAACTTTTATTAGAAAGAGAAAAATTTTAGAAACAATTTGGTACAACTGTATTAAAGAATTGTATTTTATTATCATTACAAAAATCATGTTGATACATTTTCCTACCAGCAGGAGATATTCAAATTTTAAGGTTCACAAAAAATGCCAATAAACAAATAGGGAAAGGCTCAGTATGACATCACAGCAACACATTCTCCCACAAAGTTTATGTACTACACCCCTGGTAACCAGTGGCATAGCCAGGGTTTTTATAAGAGGGGGGAGGGGGAAGGTGTGAAATGAATCAACGATATTTACCATTGTAGTTGAGATAACGCAAAGTGCTCGACTTGTCGGCGTGGAGTCCAAGGGCCCGCTTAAGGGCCCCTGGTAGGGCCCAGGGGCAAAATTGACATTTCAAGGGCAAAATGTCACAATGCATAGTAAGAAGGCGTAATATTATACAAGTCAAAATTCTTGTCAAAGAGTTATAATACACCATATACAAAACACAAAATCATGAAAACGCATAATGTGGAAATATTCCTGCATGAATCTTTATCTAATCCCCCTATCTTTTCTCATTGTTCCATCACCTTCCGATTTCAATTTCCCTTCCACCCACCCCACCCAAAATACCCCTCATAACCCTCCTTTTTTCTAATTGTCCCTTTACCCTCTGATAAACTTTTCTCCCACACCCATCCCACCCCAAATGCCCTCCACATTACACTTTCCCCTCTCCATTGCTTGGGGAGAGGAAGGAGGGGGGGGGAACTTCATACTAAAAGTAGTAGGAATGTGCAGCCCACCAACCGAAAAACATACCTGCAGTATGAAAAACATTTGGTAACTGCAGTATGAAAGAAGTTAATTTTAATACCTGCAGTGTGAGTATTCAATGAAAATATTGTAAAAATGGATCAGCAGTACAAAATGGATCAGCAGTACAAAATGGATCAGCAGTACAAAATGGATCAGCAGTACAAAATGGATCAGCAGTACAAAATGGATCAGCAGTACAAAATGGATCCAGCAGTACAAAAATACAGTACAAAATGGATCAGCAGTACAAAATGGATCAGCAGTACAAAATGGTACAAAAATCAGCAGTACAAAATGGATCAAAATGGATCAGCAGTACAAAATGGATCCGCAGTACAAAATGGATCAGCAGTACAAAATGGATCAAAAGCAGTACAAAATGGATCAGCAGTACAAAATGGATCCGCAGTACAAAATGGATCAGCAGTACAAAATGGATCAGCAGTACAAAATGGATCAGCAGTACAAAATGGATCAGCAGTACAAAATGGATCAGCAGTACAAAATGGATCAGCAGTACAAAATGGATCCGCAGTACAAAATGGATCAGCAGTACAAAATGGATCAGCAGTACAAAATGGATCAGCAGTACAAAATGGATGCAGTACAGTACAAAATGGCAGTACAAAATGGATCAGCAGTACAAAATGGATCAGCAAAAGTACAAAATGGATCAGTACAAAATGGTACAGTACAAAATGGATCAGCAGTACAAAAATGGTACAAAATCAAAATGGATCAGCAGTACAAAATGGATCAGCAGTACAAAATGGATCAGCAGTACAAAATGGATCAGCAGCACAAAAAAAACAAAGTAAAATGATGAAAATGATGTAAAAAGGATAATTGTTTGTACTACAAAAAATATTTGTTTTTTAGACACCTGCACTACGAAGTGTCACCTGCTCAGGGCAGCATATATATATATATATATATATATATATATATATATATATATATATATATATATATATATATATATATATATATATATATATATATATATATATATATATATATATATATATATATATATATATATATATATGTATATGGATAATTGTTTTTGTACTACAAAATATTTGTTTTTTAGACACCTGCAGTACTACTCAGCAAGTGTCACCTGCTAGTACAAAATGGCAGCATATATATATATATATATATATATATATATATATATATATATATATATATATATATATATATATATATATATATATATATATATATATATATATATATATATGTATATGTATGTATATATATATATGAATGTGTGTATATATATATGTATATATATATATGAATATATATATATATATATATATATATATATATATATATATATGTATATGTGAATGTGTATATGTATATATATATATATATATATATATATATATATATATATATATATATATATATATATATATATATATATATATATATATATATATATATATATATATATATATATATATATATATATATATATATATATATATATATATATATCTATAACCTATGGGAGTGCCCCCTCAGGTCCATTGCACAATGAAAAAGAATACCTACTCATAAAATGCAACAAGCACTTAATGCCAGAATAATCAAATCGTGGAATCCTATCGCGAACTGCTCTACATGAGATCATCATTTTTTGATCCTGTGACTTATTGACGGAAAGAAGAAAGCAAGGATATACGTTTTTAAATCAATGAATATCCCTTCCAGGTAGAATTATTGATTTTAATGCTGTCATTTCTGACTGCATATAGCTTATTCAAAATAAAAGCAAAGGATGAGCAAGGATTCTGTCAGACAGAGAATGATTATAGCAAATGAATGAAAATAGCCACTATAGCTATTTAAGAATAGCAAACTTCAGAAATTTTAAAATGGATTTATTTAAATGGACAGGGTAAACCAGACACGGATCTAGGAATTTCCAGAAAGGAGGAAAGGAAGGTAGAGGGAAGGGGAGGGAGGGGGACACATCAGTTCTGACTAACTTTTGTTCTGTTGTGCATGAGGTTTGATGCAGAATTCAAACATATAAGAATCGCGTCCTTACATCAGCGATGAAATGGCCATAAGGGTAAAACATACAGGCACAGATCCAGGAATTTTTGAGAAGGAAAGAAAGGAAGGGGGGGGGGGGGGGAGGGGGAGGGGGGCGCACATCAGACTTTTGTTCTTTTGTACATCAGGTTTGATAATCTTTACAAAGATGTTGTTCTACTCACACACTCTAGCTCTTGACTTATGTAGATTAATTTCAATTAGAATGGGAACTTTTAGCAAAAAGATCATTGCGGAGGGTTATAATAATACATAGTTTGAAGGAGAGGGCACACGCCATGTATGCTTAGTCTGAAGGAGGGGCATGCCATGTACGCATAGTCTGAAGCAGGGTGCACGCCATGTATGCATAGTCTGAAGCATGGTGCACGCCATGTATGCATAGTCTGAAGGAGGGGGCACGCCATGTATGCAGTCTGAGGGAGGGGGCACGCCATGTATGCATAGTCTGAAGCAGCATGCACGCCATATATGCATAGTCTGAAGGAGGGGGCACGCCATGTATGCATAGTCTGAGGGAGGGGGCACGCCATGTATGCACTCCTCTAAATCCGAGCCTATAAACAACATATTCATTGAGAGAAATATATATGATTTAAAAAATAACTTAATTTGAACTGCTTACCTAGGAATTGATTGAACATTGAGAAGGGGGAGGGGGCACATGACGATGGGGAAGGGGGTATGTCAATTTCCTAACAGATTGGCATCCTCAAACTAGTGATTAATTAAGTACCCCACCTCAACGGTTTCATAATTTGGAAATGAAATCAGAAAAATACAGGGGAAAAAAATCTAGGATCTGAACATTTTGGATCACGATCACAAAAATTGATTAATTTGGCCCGAGATCGTGATCATGAGATCAGACAAATGTTTCCAATTTACTAGCTTAATGTTTGTGGGTGCCTCTCCTTCCCCTTCACCGATGGATTCCTGGAGGAACTCCATTTATGACCCATCAAATCTCTAAGAAAAGGTCCTTAAATTTCCACTAATTCAGAACTCATTTTGTCATAACTTTTGAAAATAACACCACTTACTTACACTTCTTGTATCAAATGAAAGCTAAGATCATCCTCTTCCCCGTGGTGTGTTTCTTTTACTTATTCCACTTAAATCTCCTCCTCGTTTTGACATACGAAGAAAAGAAACCTTTCATGCTTGGTTGGCGCAACGCATCAACCATCTGAACACAATTTCACACACTTGTGAAACTCTTTGACATTATAACTTCTCACCGTACATCACAAATTTACTTCCTTTCCAGCTAATCCTTTAAGCCCCAGGGGTTCAAAACGAGATTTCAATTTTTTTCATTTTTTTCCAAATATCAACATAAATATAAATTTTTTGAGCTTGTATTCTTTTTGTTAATAATGAAAATGGGAGGATTCAGAATGTAGTAAAAAGTCGGGACTTGTGAGGGTAATAGCAATAGCATGATAAGTTTGTAATGAGAAATTGTCCTGTTTGGCTCATGAATGGTTCTTAATAATTAAAAATAGTTTCAATCTGAGGTAGGATGTATAGCTAAAATACAAAAGTTCCGCCAGGAAAGCTGTAAGGCCTAAGTGGGCCCCTGGATCAAAAGCTGAAAAGGCATACGCGTCACCAGAGAATATAAAAGAGGGGTATAATCACAAACTGATGGCATCCAACTTGAAAGGTGTGTTAGCGTGGGGATCAGGGGCCAGCTTATGGGCCCCTGTTGGGGTCCAGAAGCAATGCTCCAGTGGGGTCCAAGAGGGAAATGCAGCCAGATGCTCTGCGATTTTAGTCATTAGGAGGGCCTAAAAGTGGACAAAATTTGACATGTTTTTTTTGTATCCTTGCATGCTTTTTTTCTATACACCTGGGTTATGTGTAACTGGAAGTCCATGGAATTTGGTGCTACTGAGCATTCGAAGGTTTGCATCACGCATTGTTGAAATACGCAAGTGGATGTCCTCCAACTTTTTAAAGTTAAATGTTGATAAAACTGAATTTATTGTTCTTGGTTCCTAACGTCAGCTTAGCAAAATCAACCTCCCAAAAAAACATTTCCTTCCTTAAAAATCAAACATGAAAGTCCTAAGACATGATAGTTTTCGTTTCTGGTCTAATTCTTATAATCCCTACCTGCAATCTTTTGTTCTGGAGAAATTTCTTCAAAATTTCATAAATTTCTACCATTTTTTGACCCGTTTTTTTTTCCTCAAAATATTGTGTACCCAAACCGTACATCACACATGCTTCGTTGAACCGCCATTCGATAGTGCTTGAAATTTCTTTCATTTCATATATAAATATAGGCATACCCCCTGTATTTAGAACCCTTCCTATAAGAATTATATTTCACCTCTCCAATATAAATGACTACGCGGTGTGGAGGAAATGTACGCGGTTAGCACGCGAGCGCTCCAGGTTCGAGTCTCACGGTGACCACTGCATAATTATTTTTCTGCTGCAGCTTTCAAGGGGTCTACAATAGTTTTTGTTTTGTTTACATCTTTCCTTTCTTTCTAAAAATTATAGATTAGTATCATTGGAAAGGAAATTTAAAAAGAATCTAAATATGTAACACAAATTTCTGTCTGTTTTCAATTGACAAGAAGTTATACTTCTGCAAAGATTGACCATTTGTTGACCAAATTTAGCCAAAAATTGCTTAATTCACATATTTGTGTCCAATATTTCCTATATTAGCTTTCATTACTCAAAAGATAAATATATCAGCCTCTATTCCAACCAAACTTGTAATGAACGAAAATGAAAGGAAAGTTGTCAAAAATGCACATGAAAAAAAGTTACAAAAATTGGGCTTGCTTTTGCAAAGCCCTGGTAGAGTAAGGATTAAAGATCCATACAGGAAATAAACTTATTTAAAAAATAGTAACACATGATTATGATGATTAATAGAATAATATCCAGACAGAAATTTGAAGGTGAAGCAATAAGCTTTCTCTCAATACTAAATTTGTGATGGGCCGGTAACGAAAATTGCTAGAACTTTTAAGTTGAAGTTAGTCAGTTTTTTCAACATATGACCTTTTTTGGCTTCACTGTACCGCGTAGTGGGTCAAGATACTTATAAATATCGCTAATAAAGCTTGCTAACTTTGTATTTCTAATTGTATTAATTTGTAATGAATACAATTATTTTCATAATAATTTTATATCAGATTCATTATCTTAGCAGGCCTACAGCAATGCTTGTGGATGGAGGTTTACATGTCATTGGTGGTAGAAATGGTGTCCATGCCCACACCATTGAAAGACATTGTATAGTAAGATTATTGAGACAGGTGAAAGAAGAAATGAAAGGTTATGTGGCTCTTTAAGCTAGTTCAAGAGCGTTTCATCCTGTTTCACATCGGCATAATTGCACACACCATACCTGACAACTATAATGAAGAGCACTTTGGAACCAGCTCTTCTCTTGAAATGACTTCAGTTACTGCCCTTACAGAAATATTAGCTTGCACAAGCATGCTGCAAACTTGCAGCAAGCATGTTGCAAGCTAGTATTTGGAACAAATTAGCTTGCGCAAGCTAGCAAAATCTTTCTACAAGTTTGCACAAGCTAACAAATATTTTATGCTAGCTTGTGCAAGCTAATGTTAGCTTCGCAAGCTAGAAATACAAGCTGATTTCCTTAAGGAAGCCTGCAAGGATACATCAGTCTTAGTTCATGTAGCAGTTAAAGAGATTTGGAAAACTGGTATCTGGCCAGAGGAAGCTACAATATCAACCTACGTGGCACTCTTTAAAAAGGGTGATTCAGGGACATGCTTGAACTACCGCACACTAGCTTTGATCAGTCACTCCAGTAAAATAGTTTTGTATCTCCTCCTCAATAAACTCCAAGCTATTGCCAACGTTGAAGTCAGCCTCAACCAATGCGGTTTCATTTCTGGCAGATCTACAACTGATGCCATATTTCGCTTTGAACTTATGGCTCAAGCTTATATCGCAGTGAAGAAGCCCCTCCACGTCACATTTGTTGATTTTAAAAAAGCATTTGACAGTGTCATCCACACAAAGATGTTGGACGTACTCCAAGACTTCAATGCCCCTGCTGATGTGCTTCGCCTAATTGCTAACCTTTACTCCAGAGCTAAGGGCACCCTGACACGGAAAGGTTTAAGTACACCAATGTTCAAGACACCAGTTGGAGTGCGGCAAGGATGTCCTCTCTTGCCAACTATTTTCAACCTTTACACAGAGGCAATGATGCGTGAATGGACTCAGGCAACTGAACATCTTGTACCTCCAGATGTTGAAGGCTTCACTACCAATGAACTACGATATGCAGATGATATTGCACTCCTGGCACTAAGTGTTAATGATGCAGAAATCCAGCTACAGCCGCTTGGTGTCATTGCTTCGCAATATGGTCTTCAACTACACCCTGATAAAACTGAGTACATGGTAATACAGCCCACACTGGATAACCTCTCAATTTCATACAATGGTACTGCTACCAAACGTGTCACTTTATTCCGCTACCTTGGCTCAGTCCTGTCCTACAACACTGATGATTCTGCAGAAATACGAAGCAGCATTGCAATGGCAAAGCAGAGCATTAACCAGTGTAGTTACACAAAATCCACTCACATTGACTTAGAGGTGAAGATGCTTCTCATTAAGTCCCTTGTCATGGCCAGACTTACATATGGTGCATCAACCTAAACTATGAAGAAAAAAATGACCTGGCAGCTCTTGATGCATTTGGAAGAACTATCTGGCAGTGCCTGCTTGGACTAACATGGTCTGACAAAATTTCCAATGACCACCTACAACATCTGATTGGAGATAGATGGCTTTTTTCATCTGACATAATCCTGGAGCAACAAGCTAAGTGGCATGGACATTGTGTTCATAAAGGCCTTGCCCCCATGATGTCAGGCCTTCCCTCTGGTACCAGAAGATATGCTGGGCGCCCTCGTGCCAGGTGGATGGATGGCTTGAAAAGTTGGAGTGGATTGTCTGCATCTGATCTGGCTACTGCAGGGTGGTCCCGAATTCTACTTCAAAAACTTCAGCCAGACACATCCTATTCAATGACCCTGAGGAGTGCGTCAACAGGCCGCTGGGCTTATGGCGATTGATTGATTGAGTGAGTGAGTGTAATAAGTCCATATGCATGAAGTACTTCATTTATTGAAAAAATGAATAAATTTGGAATAATGCCATGAAGTGTACTTTCAGTTTTCTCCATAACATTTTTGTTCTTTGTTTACAAGTTGTATATAAGTGAAGTAAAATAAGAGGTAGGTAATCATATGATGTAGGGCTGAAGTTCCGAACCCAAGATTCCTACGGTTGACTTAAAACTGCAGTGAGGAATTCAAATATAATTGCACTCCCTGGGCACTTCTATATGTGAGGTATATGTATGTGTGCCGCCCGAGCAGGTACCTTTTGTGCACCATTTCGTAGTGCAGGTGTCCATTTTTTACTAAAAAATAAATAATTAAAAACAAATTGTATAAAAAAAAAAAATGGTTAAAAAATGTATTATGAAAATGTCAAAGAAATGAATAAGAGATTGACTGAAATTACTTGTTAACAATTAACATAACATATAACATAACAAGATGACGGGCTAAGGGTTAGTCACCCCATAAAAAGCCCAAACCAACACCATTGCCACAAACAAAAATAATTCAAATATGCCCATAGTAAAGAAATGTTGACTTTTAAATTGTAAATTGGAGCTAACTACCTACTCAGGCAAAACATTCCACTCATTAACAACTCTTTGCGAAAAGCTAAAACGCTGATTATCTATCCGTGAAAACTCTTTCGTCAACTTCAAACTGTTACCACGTGTCACATGGGGATTAGCTGAAACATGCAATAAATAACAGGAAGTCAAAGCATCACTACCAGATAAGAACTTAAAAACCTGAATCATATCGCCACGTACTCTTTTCAACTCAATCGTGGTCAAACTAAGAAAAGCTAAAACGCTGAATATTTATCCGTGAGAACTCTTTGGTCAACTTTAAACTGTTACCACGTGTCACTTGGGGATTAGCTGAAACATGCAATAAATAACAGGAAGTCAAAGCATCACTACCAGATAGAAACCTAAAAACCTTAATCATATCGACACGTACTATTCTCAACTCAAGCGTGGTCAAACCAAGAATTCGCAGCCTAGATTTATAAGAGATTCCTTACTTTGGAAATAAGTCTAGTGGCTCTATGCCAAGGAGGTTGTTGTAATTAATCAATATGTATGTTTGTTTTTAATCAATCTACTCCAGTGAAGAGCATTTATTTTAAGTGCATGTAATCTCTGTAGCAGTTACTTTCCTCTACATACCAAGCTGAAATTTTCTTTCAATTTAGTGTGATTGTTTTATAACCAGGATGTAAAACCCTGCTTTAGCTTCTTGGTTCATTACATCATTTGTGAGATATTCATTCTCATCTGCTAGCTTTAAAAATTCAAGGTATCAAAATTAAAGGAACATTCCCATGTTTTTTCGTAACCTTTTATAAGAGAACAATTTTGGAAACAATTTAGTACAAAAATCATGTTATGTTATTCCTAGCAAGAGATATTCAAATTTTAGGGTTCACAAAAAAAATGCCAATAAACGAATAGGCAAAGGCTGAGTATGACATCACAGCAACACATTCAGGCTCAGTATGACATCACAGCAGCACATTCAGGCTCAGTATGACATCACAGCAGCACATTCAGGCTCAGTATGACATCACAGCAACACATTCAGGCTCAGTATGACATCACAGCAACACATTCAGGCTCAGTATGACATCACAGCAGCACATTCAGGCTCAGTATGACATCACAGCAACACATTCAGGCTCAGTATGACATCACAGCAGCACATTCAGGCTCAGTATGACATCACAGCAAACACATTCAGGCTCAGTATGACATCACAGCAACACATTCAGGCTCAGTATGACATCACAGCAGCACATTCAGGCTCAGTATGACATCACAGCAACACATTCAGGCTCAGTATGACATCACAGCAACACATTCAGGCTCAGTATGACATCACAGCAACACATTCAGGCTCAGTATGACATCACAGCAACACATTCAGGCTCAGTATGACATCACAGCAACACATTCAGGCTCAGTATGACATCACAGCAACACATTCAGGCTCAGTATGACATCACAGCAACACATTCAGGCTCAGTATGACATCACAGCAACACATTCAGGCTCAGTATGACATCACAGCAACACATTCAGGCTCAGTATGACATCACAGCAACACATTCAGGCTCAGTATGACATCACAGCAACACATTTTACCACAAACTTGAAGTATTTGATTAAAATCTATCATCCTTTTTGTTAGTAAAACCTGCTAGAAAAATACATCGATAAAACTTAGGTATTATTTATATACAATGCCAAATATGACCTACTTCAATAACTTTTGGAAAATTGTTTCTAATCATACAGAAACAACCAATTAACATTCAATGAAATACATAAACATTTGCAATGAAATTGTCTCTATGACATCATCAAACACAAATTCATCACACTGTACAAAAACTTTAAAATGCAATTGGGGAATCTTTAAAAATCCATATCTCCTGAACAGAATAATTGATATAAACCTTTTGTACCAAATTTGCTCTAAAAGTACATTCTTTTAAATAAAATTTTACAAAAAACCATGGGAATATACCTTTAAAACTGCATGTAGTGTGTACTTCACTACTTGTGTAGTCTGCACTAGGAACACAGCAATGATAATGATTGCTGTAGGCTTACAAATGCTTCTGCTTGTGTACCCACAATGCATGATTAGTTTTCCTCTTTTCCTTGAAAATCCTTATAAAGATTTAATAGTTGCTTTATTCTTGTATGATTGAGTGCCAAATAGGTTTAAATTTATGAAGAAATGTGAAGTAAAACTTGACAACAATTTGTCAGCATCAAGAAATCATAGCGAGAGACTTCGCATGTAAACAATACCAGGTGACCATGTTATGACCAATCACAATTCATTGCACGATCAGTGTTGGCTTCATCAAACTGGTTTCGCCTAAAATGGGTCTAAAACTTGTGAGCTCCTGACCTGCTTCCTGAGATTTTTACCAACATCTTTTCAATAGAAAAGGAAATTTCCCAACACATATGTGAAGATTTTTTGGGCCAAAGAGCTTTGACCACAATTTCCAGAAGCCAATTTTTGACCCTTGTTTAATCTCAGTGAAATTTCATGCATTTTGCCACAATTTCATTTCTTTAAATGATTGCAAATAGGATTTTCAACTCCTTTTCTACTAAAAAATACTAAAATAATAACGATTTATGGAATTACAAACTCGTAATCTTCATTGGAAAAGGGTGTGCTTCAGCTCATTATATATTCATAATTCAGAGTGGGTGGAAAACGTGAAGAAGAAACGAAGTGTCTTTTTAGTGCATTGGGAACTGACTGTAATAGTATTCATGATTAAACTAACTCGCATTGCATGCCACACCAACCAATGAAACAGTTTAATTAGGGCACTCAACCTCCCATATGTAGGTCTATCATTCAGCAGTTCTCTGGAGACCAGATGCCAAAGCTACTCAAGAGTGGGGCCCTACGCAAGGAAACCATACCATAACAGAATATCATAGGATATTCACATAATATTATTCTGATTAGATATGTTTTACTCTTTTGAAAATAAGGGAAAATTGATTCCCATCAATTTTCATGTGAATATGACAGAGAACTGTTAAGAAAGGCACCAAAATGTACAAGGTGAAGCTTCTATCTCCTCTGGACAAGCGAGTTACAAAGTGAGCCTTCTATCTTCTCTGGACAAGGGAGTTACAAGGTGAGCCTTCTATCTTCTCTGGACAAGGGAGTTACAAGGTGAGCCTTCTAGCTCCTTTTGACAAGGGAGTTACAAGGTGAAGCTTCTAGCTCCTCTGCACAAGGGAGTTACAAGGTGAAGCTTCTAGCTCCTTTGGACGAGGGAGTTACAAGGTGAAGCTTCTAGCTCCTCTGGACAAGGGAGTTACAAGGTGAAGCTTCTAACTCCTCTGGACAAGGGAGTTACAAGGTGAACCTTCTAGCTCCTCTGGACAAGGGAGTTACAAGGTGAAGCTTCTAGCTCCTCTGGACAAGGGAGTTACAAGGTGAAGCTTCTAGCTCCTCTGGACAAGGGAGTTACAAGGCTTCTAGCTCCTCTGGACAAGGGAGTTACAAGGTCAACCTTCTAGCTCCTCTGGACAAGGGAGTTACAAGGTGAACCTTCTAGCTCCTCTGGACAAGGGAGTTACAAGGTGAAGCTTCTAGCTCCTCTGGACAAGCGAGTTACAAAGTGAGCCTTCTATCTCCTCTGGACAAGGGAGTTACAAGGTGAACCTTCTAGCTCCTCTGGACAAGGGAGTTACAAGGTGAACCTTCTAGCTCCTCTGGACGAGGGAGTTACAAGATGAACCTTCTAGCTCCTCTGGACAAGGGAGTTACAATGTGAACCTTCTATCTCCTCTGAACAAGGGAGTTACAAGGTGAACCTTCTAGCTCCTCTGGACAAGGGAGTTACAAGGTGAAGCTTTTAGCTCCTCTGGACAAGGGAGTTACAAGGTGAACCTTCTAGCTCCTCTGGACAAGGGAGTTACAAGGTGAACCTTCTAGCTCCTCTGGACAAGGGAGTTACAAGATGAAGCTTCTAGCTCCTCTGGACAAGGGAGTTACAAGGTGAACCTTCTAGCTCCTCTGGACGAGGGAGTTACAAGGATAACCTTCTAGCTCCTTTTGACAAGGGAGTTACAAGGTAAACCTTCTAGCTCCTCTGGACAAGGGAGTTACAAGGTGAACCTTCTACTGTAGCGCCTCTGGACAAGGGAGTTACAAGGTGAACCTTTTAGCTCCTTTTGACAAGAAAGTTACAAGGTAAACCTTCTAGCTCCTCTGGACAAGGGAGTTACAAGGTGAGCCTTCTATCTCCTCTGGACAAGGGAGTTACAAGGTAAACCTTCTAGCTCCTCTGGACAAGCAAGGGAGTTACAAGGTGAACCTTCTAGCTCCTCTGGACAAGGGAGTTACAAGGTGAACCTTCTAGCTCCTCTGGACAAGGGAGTTACAAGGATAACCTTCTAGCTCCTTTTGACAAGGGAGTTACAAGGTAAACCTTCTAGCTCCTCTGGACAAGGGAGTTACAAGGTGAACCTTCTACTGTAGCGCCTCTGGACAAGGGAGTTACAAGGTGAACCTTTTAGCTCCTTTTGACAAGGGAGTTACAAGGTAAACCTTCTAGCTCCTCTGGACAAGGGAGTTACAAGGTGAGCCTTCTATCTCCTCTGGACAAGGGATTTACAAGGTAAACCTTCTAGCTCCTCTGGACAAGCAAGGGAGTTACAAGGTCAACCTTCTAGCTCCTCTGGACAAGGGAGTTACAAGGTGAACCTTTTAGCTCCTCTGGACAAGGGAGTTACAAGGTGAACCTTCTAGCTCCTCTGGACAAGGAAGTTAAAATGGCAACTCCCTGTCTGGTACTTTAAAGGAGCACTAGACCGAAAAATGAGGGCGCTCGTTTTTGCAAATTTCAAGATATATTTTCCACAACAGATCGATAAACTTCATGACTCCATATCCCACAGACAACAGGAGGCCAAAGATTACTTGAATATTCATATTAACCATAAAATTACTATACCCTTGAGTGCTAAATAAGCATTTGATTTTTTGGGGACTCACTAGAAATATGCCCTCACTTTTCGGTATAGTGTTCCTTTAAATGGGACCCTGGACCCATGCCCTTGCATTACATAATAATAATAGTTTTTATTTCAGTGTAAAAGTACACCACAATAATGTGTAAGTGATTTAATTGTGCTACTGCAAAAGATATGGAATAAATGACACCTTCCCTGTAATTTACATCAGAATTGGAGGCTAATGTCATCTCCTTAATGTACTTTCAGCTTCATCAAATGCCATGGTTTGTACACCATTAAATTGAGCTGCGTCAGCTTGATAACAGATTTCCCTTTTATTCACTTATTTTTTTCTTCCTCCAGCAAATTAAATTAAATCCTAAGGTCACCATCACCATTAAATCATGGTCTACTTCAAGTGGCATTTCCAATGTTATATACTAAAAAAATATCACATCAAAGTTTTGATAATCATATCAGTTAAGGCTAGAATTTTGTTGTAATTTTGGCAGGGTCAAATTGAATAAGATTTTTGAAGGCTATATCTGTAAAAATGTCCACATGTAATACATTATATTTAAACCATGTGCAACTCCTGATTAACTGAAAGAATTAAATTAGCGATGTAAATTTCTTTCAGTCGTTTTTCTCAACTTAATTTGACCCTTTTTACATTTACGCTTGCTGTCAATTAAACTGCTTACATTCTTCTTCTGAGAATGGTTTAAGATTCTTTCAAACAGATAGTCTGACAAAAAGGAAAAGGAAAAAATATTTCATAAGGGGAACGTTTCAAGCATGATTTTCTCACAAATGTTACTCATGCCCTTACAAAATTTGTAGCTTGCAGCATGCTTGCGACACACTTGCGCAAGCATTCTGCAAGCTAGCATTTGGACCAAAAGCTTGCTAGCTTGCGCAAGCTGCTGAGCTATTAGCGCGAGCTGACGAGCTGACATTAGCTTGCGCGAGCTGACATTAGCTTGCGCGAGCTGAAATTAGCTTGCGCGAGCTGAAATTAGCTTGCGCGAGCTGAAATTAGCTTGCGCGAGCTGACATTAGCTTGCGCGAGCTGACATTAGCTTGCGCGAGCTGACATTAGCTTGCGCGAGCTGACATTAGCTTGCGCGAGCTGACATTAGCTTGCGCGAGCTGACATTAGCTTGCGCGAGCTGACATTAGCTTGCGCGAGCTGACATTAGCTTGCGCGAGCTGACATTAGCTTGCGCAAGCTCACATTAGCTTGCAAGCTCACATTAGCTTGCGCAAGCTTGCATACAATTTTAGCAAACTTGCAGAAAGTTTTTGCTAGCTTGCACAAGCTAATTTGTTCCAAATACTAGCTTGCAGCATAGCATGCTTGCACTTGCAACAATTAGCTTGCACAAGCTATAAATGTTAGCTTGTCACAAGCATGCTGCACGCTTGCTGCAAACTAATATTTCTGTAAGCTAAACAGCACTAAAATTTTAGAAGTTGTGATTTGATATTTCGATAAAATAATAATCTAGAAATGTAGTGCAGCTTCAAAATGTTTGGAATGATGTATGAAATAATAGGCAAAATCTTACCAAAAAAATATATAAATATGTTGCTTTTTTTAAGCTTGATTTTTCTTGTAGAAGCAATGATCTAGACAGTATTGGTACATTTTTAAGGGTTATGTGATTTTATACTACTTCATTGGCAGTAGTACCCTTACAGAAATATTAGCTTGCAGCACGCTTGCGACAAGCTAACATTTTTAGCTTGCACAAGCGTGCTGCAAGCTAGTATTTGGAACAAATTATCTTGCGCAAGCTAGCAAAAACTATCAGCAAGCTTGCGCAAGCTAATGTTTGTTTGCGCAAGCTAGTATTTGTTCTGGCTTGCAACACGCTTGCTGCAAGCTTGCAGCATGCTTGCACAAGCTTGCAGCATGCTTGCACAAGCTAGAAATTGTAAGCTTGTCACAAGCTTGCTGCAAGCTAATATTTCTGTAAGGGTACTACTGCCAATGAAATAGTAAATTTTTGTATGGGTAGGATTGCAGAAATACACTTGCTCATTATGCATTTGTGCTGAGGCAATATGTTTTCTTTCAAAATTGTTAAACTCAACAGCCAAAATATTAAAACATTTCACACCATGCATATTGCCACATAAGGTATAAGAAGGGTCACATCTCAGGGGACATGAAGCCCAATATTATTGAAGGTCCGGAGCCTTCCCCCCAACAAGTTATTTTAGAGGGAGAAAGGCAAATGTATAGCACTTAATTATACATTATAGTAGTGCTATCATAACATGTCGATTATTGTGATATTATCTCTTTCCTACAAAATAAGGGTCACATCTCAGGGGACGCGAAGCCAAATATTATTGGGGGTCCGGAGCCTTCCCCATACCCCAAGTTGTTTTACAGGGAGAAAAGCACATGTATAGCACTTAATTAATTATACATTTTAGTAGTGCTATCATAACATCTGAAATATCGTGATGTTATCTCTTTCCCTTAACATTTTGCCTCTTAACAAGTATCGCGATACCAAAAACTAATAATTTTCATGCAACTAGACTAGGCAGACTTTGTACGTTACGTTACTAACGTTACAGTAGTAAATGTTAAAATCAAGTTTAGGCCATGGTTGTTTCTTAATCAATCTTAAAAACGTGCAAAAATATCTTGAAACGTTTAAAAAAGAAATAATAATAATCTAAAATAGTCCTCTTTCACCCCACACTGGCACACTCTTGATGTAAGTTGGTAAAAAGGACGAAAAATTGGCCCAGAAAATGCCTCTCACTTCAATGACTCATGGTCACGTTGACTGAATTACCAAATATGTGTGTTGCGTGATGAACATAATAGTCACGCAATCATGTCGTCTGCTAGATCTGGAAATCATTTTTTCTTGCGTTCACCAGTTTTTAATATTAACAAATTGTGTCGTACGTGAGTCAGTCTTTTTTCAAGTTGCGAGATATACCAATATATTGCAATATACCAATAAATCGCCATATACCAATACATCGCGATATACCAGTATCTCGTGATATACCAATATATCACAATATACCAGTATATCGCAATATACCAATATATCGTGATATACCAATATATCGTGATATACCAATACATCGCGATATATCAATACATCGGATATACCAATATATCGCGATATACCAACATATTGCGATATACCAATGTCTTGATATACCAATATGTCTTGATATACCGTTATATCGCAATATACCAATATATCACAATATACCAATATATCACCATATACCAATATATCATGATATACCAATATATCACAATATACCAATATATCACGATATACCAATATATTACGATATACCAATATATCATGATATACCATTATATATTTTTCTCCACGATAATCAAAACATAATGCAGCCATTATCGTGACAGAACTATTTCATACACAAATGAAAATCTAACTGATGAATATTCATTGAATAGAGATTATTAAAATGTTTTCTTTTCTTTCGATCTATAATTGGTCGTGGCACAACCAGTTTGGACATGCACTTTTCAAAAATGTATTTCATGTAAACATTAAGAATTAAGTAGTGAAATTAACAATGTGTCGTGAGTCGGTTTTCTCGAAAAATATCGCAATATACCAATATATCACGATATTATTATCCACGATAACCAATACGTAATACAGCCATGTCGTGACAGCGCTAAAAATAACGTGTTGTGGTGAATAACCTGCCTATAAAATGATCACAAAGTTGCATGCCTAGTTCTGATTGATTTTGGGAAGAGAATCCTCGAAGCAGATCTTTATTTCTCCTCTGCCTTTTTGGAAGTGATTCCCAAGGCCCCGAAAGGGCCGACTATTGTAGTCAACTGTTCATCGACATTGCTCCAATCAGACACTCAACATCTTGAATATTTGGACATTTATTACCTGTGTTATTTACATATGAGTATAATTCAACTGCTTCAGGCACACATCACGCCCAATCCTCGCTACAAATTTTCAGTCTTTTCACCCGCAAGAACCTCCATTTCAGGGGGTATAACTTTTAGA
Source organism: Chiridota heheva (assembly GCA_020152595.1). Taxonomy (NCBI): domain Eukaryota; kingdom Metazoa; phylum Echinodermata; class Holothuroidea; order Apodida; family Chiridotidae; genus Chiridota; species Chiridota heheva. The sequence goes on from JAIGNY010004473.1 coordinate 233,076, forward strand.
CTCTGCTAGCAGCAATTAAGAAACCCACCACAGATAGTTCAGTGATTTTACGCATTAGTAATTACACTCCCAATCATCTATATGCACGCAATGTATTGTGAAGGGCCAGATATTGTGGATTTGGTTACTGCAGGGCCAAGTCATGCGTGTAATGTGGGGCTAAGGATATCATTTTGGACTATTAAAAAGATGTGAGTTATAAACACTGGTTAGTTTGGATGCAGTGGACTGAAAAGTTAAAGCCAGAGTTATTCACCATGCAAATCCCTCTGATTGGATGTCACCTGGAAACCATATTTATTGGTTGCCGACAAGAAAGATTCTCAAATTCTGAATAAAATTATCTGCATCTATTATTTTTGCATTTAGAATATGTTCCAATAGTCTTCACAAGAAGGTTGGTCCACGCCCCCGAATGGGATATCACCCAATCGAGAGATTTTTGTCATTATAACCCACAATGCATCTTTCCAAATTCAAATTTCTCCATAGAAATACATAATGGTAAAAAAGGCCTAAGCCAAAGGTAGGAAATATTCATGCAAAATATTCTAATTTTATTGGTGCAACAGAGCGATGAAATCACTTTCACCAGCGCAAATTTGACTTTCACCAGGGAATTTGACAGTAATTTAAAAAAATTCATTTCAATAGTTTCTGAATAGCAGATTTTAACATTTTAGTCACCAGCAAAAGCCCAAATTATACAGAAATATCAATTTGCATATCATTTGTAAAGAATACAACTTCAGAATTACAGAATTTGACATGCCATAACATTTGTTAACAGCTGAACTATATATAAGTGGCCACTGCGCATGTCTCAATCTCCCAATCAGGAAATCTCCCAATCAGGAAATCTCCCAATCAGGAAATCTCCCAATCAGGAAATTTCCCGATCAGGAAATCTCTCAATCAGAAGTGGGAACTAGACTGGCAGTGTATGGTACATTTTTAACAGCTGAACTATAAGTGGCCACTGCGCATATTTCAATCTACCAATCAGGAAATCTCCGATCAGGAAATCTCTCAATCAGAAGCGTTGACTGGACTGGCAGTGAATGGTACATTTTAACAGCTGAACTATAAGTGGCCACTGCGCATGTTCCAATCTCCCAATCAGGAAATCTCCCAATCAGAAATCTCCCGATCAGGAAATCTCCCGATCAGGAAGTCTCCCGATCAAAAAAATCTCCCGATCAGGAAATATCCCGATCAGAAAATCTCCCGATCAGGAAATCAAAAGCGTGGACTGGACTAGCAGTGTATGGACAGATAAAAACAACATTTTCTAGTTTATAACAAACATAGATAAATATCTGACCATTAAACTAATACTTTACTCATGGGGGTATTTGGCTCACTGAAAATAGAGGGGGGGTGGTCAGTTTAGCCACAAAATCAAAATCATCCACCAAAAATATGGGGGGAAATCACATAATCATGTTAAGATATACTGCAACAAATAAAATTGTAATTATGTGGGGATATAAATGCCTCCCCTCACCGCCCCCTTCTAACCCCCCTCCCCCCTGCACACATGTAAACAAGCCCACAAGCCCATATGTGTGTAGTTCCTCGGTCACTTCATCCATGCCCTTTCTGCAATGCACTAGTTTCTATAAGCTGTCAATTTCTATTTTCTGTGGATCGATTGAGTGCTCTGTATAATGACTCGTCAAACCCAAAAAAAAGCTGTGCTGTCAAAAACAGCAATTATCCATAAATGCAACCACATTTTAAAAGGTTGTCCGATTTATGACAATTTTTGAATGAATATTTCGCACTGTGTATACAACAAACGCTTGTGCGTGAAAGTTAATGTGGTAAGCCTTTCTGAGAACAGGTGAAATGAGTGCACATACAGTACATAGATAATAAGTACATGCATGTACATATGCAGAAATTAATGTGTTTACACTTCTTTTTTTTAACTTTGTGTTTTAATTATAATTTCATTCAATTACAATTTTTTCCATTGCCATATGATTAGAGCAAAAATGCCATTTAAGACAAGATTGTCATTAGAAAATGGAACGTAGCAATTCAAGCTCATTTAAACAAGATTATCAATAGAAAATGGAATGTGACTAACAACAGCGGTGGCGGAAGGGACAAACTATTGGGGGGGGCACTAAACTGCCGTAAATCCATTAAAAAAATTGTCCATTAAGGTGACACCTAAGGTGTTACTGCGAGCAAGTAGCAGGGGGCGTGGGGTTTAGGTGGGGTTCCTTAAAATATCCAATTTTTTCCACAAAATATCCAATTTTTTCCTCAAAATGTCTAAAGTTGTTTTGTTTTTCTAAAAATTAAAAATTTCCAAAGTTTTACCTTAAAACATCTGACTTTTTCCTTAATTGACTTATTATTATTTTATTTATTTTTTGGAAGGGGAGCGGAGCGGGCGGGGTTAGGCTAGCTTGGATTCGGATTTTTGTATGTTTGCCCCCCCTGCAAAAGAAGTCTATAGCTACACCACTGCACATGCAGAAAAAAGTGTGTTTGCACTTTGAGTTTCAATTATATTTTCATTCAATTACAATTTTATTCCATTGACATGATTTAGAGCACAAATGCCATTTAAAGACAAGAATGTCACATGCCAATATCGTGCTCCGACATGTACAACAGCGCCGTCACTCAATATTTCTTAAATAATGTACAAGCTGTGTCCGCTTAAACCATTCCTGCCTGACTTGCAGCGCCCCCACTAAATATTTCTTATATAATGTACATGATGCGTCTGCTTAAACCATTCCCGAAATAAAACTTTGTATGTACAGTGTATGTGCACTGTATGTATGGAATGTGGGGGCCCAGTGTATGTATAATTGTAAACCGTATGCATGGTGTGGGGCAGTGATGCATAAATAGCCTTCAGATGTCTGATTTTCTAGCATGTGGAAATACCGACATATCACTGATGTAAGGCGACAAATCTCACGAGTTGAAAATGGAACCAACAAACATCATTACTTGCTATCATGTTAACTGTGGCAGCGCTATGGATGGGGGGGAGCTCCTCTCTAGGAGAAAAAAGTTATAAAGGTAGAAACTTTCCACCAAAAAATTACTTTGTGGAAACCCAGAGACGTAGGAAGAGTCACCACTCAGAAGGGCGGGCAACAAAAAATTCCCTGCTGCTATTTTCGTGAAATCTTGTTCAACTTTGGGAAATTTCCTTCAGTTTTTGGGAAATGTTGCAAAAATTTACCAAACATTTTCTTTAATTTTACCAATTAAAGAAATATATATATTTTCATCTAAGTTATTTCCCATTTTTGCCTCCCAGCTTGCAATAAAGCATCCAATCAGGAAGATGCAAATCCTCTCAGGGAAAAATTTCCCCCGTTCTCCCTCCACTTTATATTCGAGTGCAGCAGTGTTGAATGCATCTGCCTGCACTATTCTATGACTGAAATATGATCATTATTTTTAATGAGGATTGCGTATTTGTCGGCATAGAACCAAATTCACATGTTGTGTATACATTGCTATCTGTGACGGCACTTAAGGGGGAATACATTGTTATCTGTGACGGCACTTAAGGGGGAATACATTGATATCTGTGACGGCACTTAAGGGGGAATACATTGATATCTGTGACAGCACTCAAGGAGGAATATTGCTATCTGTGACGGCACTTAAGGGGGAATACATTGATATCTGTGACGGCACTTAAGGGTGAATACATTGATATCTGTGACGGCACTTAAGGGTGAATACATTGATATCTGTGACGGCACTTAAGGGGGAATACATTGAAATCTGTGACAGCACTTAAGGGGGAATACATTGATATCTGCGACGGCACTTAAGGGGGAATACATTGATATCTGTGACGGCACTTAAGGAGGAATACATTGATATCTGTGACGGCACTTAAGGGGGAATATATTGTTATCTGTGACAGCACTTATGGGGGAATAAATTGTTATCTATGACGGTACTTTAGGGGAAACACATCGTAATCTGTGACAGCACTTAAGGAGGAACACATTGTTATCTGTGACGGCACTTAAGAGGAGAATTTTCCCCAACGAGATCGCTTTGCCTCCCCCCCTCCACTTTATCCACCCCCTCCCCATTAATTTGTGTAAAGTGACATATTTTATCTGATTTATAGGATTTTGCACCAAAATTGCATTGCCCTCCCCCTCCCCTCCCCCCTTCCATTTCCCTCCCCCATGAACAAAATCATGGCGCCGCACACCACTGATTGTTGTGAGGTATGGCCCTGTCCTGCAAGAATTCAAAAGTTATGTTTCTTATATAGAAATCATTATTTTGAACACTATATCATAAGGAGTGGGGGGGGGGTATATGTGACTAGGGGAAAGAATATGTAACTAGGAGAGACAAGAATATGTAAAACTGCCCAGGGGAATTTCTCCCTGAACCCCTGCTGGCTACACCACTGGACACTATTAACTTTTGATATGTCCAAATAAAACATATCTCTCAATGACACCTGCATAAAAAAACATGTATATATGAAAAACCTGAGAGATGATGAAATAACTTATTTGAGTCCATCAATCATTCATGGGCATTGCACAAATTTCTCTCTGCATATATGCACAATTATTTTCAAGCTCGGCCAAGGACTATTTTGTTCCACTTCACTGCAAAGGAGGTTTGTGGCTTCAGCCCCTGATGAATGACCTATTGTGTAGTGTACGGTGTAAGGCTCTCGGGTTGGGTGTAGATTACCCCTAATTTTGAGAAAACCGAGGGTGTTGGGATGAAGGGTCCAAGGGATAACATTTTTTAATGCCCCCATCATTTCAAAATTCCCATCAATTTACAAAAAGTCACTCTCTCCTTTCTACCAAGATTTAATCCTTCAATCTTCATACCAGACACTGGAAGACAAGGCTTCGGACAGACACTGTTGCAGACATAATTTATCAGATCAATAATCTGTTGCAGACATAATTTATCAGATCAATAATCTGTTTCTATGCCAATTTAGTACCTTTATTAGTTCCCTAGAAACCTTAAAACAAACTATTTCCTGACCGTAAATTCTAAATAGGATATTGAAAGCTATTCTTCAAAAGTAGGGCTCACATTTTGATGTTTTTGTCTAGAAGCAAAACATCCATTAATAATCACCTTTTCACAATGAACAGCAACTGTGAGGCACAAAAACTTCTTGCATTATTTCTAAGGTTCAAAGATTGTTTGTGTAAGGTTGAAAAATGAAAATTATGTAAAATGGTCAATTTATAACTACTTTTGTAACTAGTATTTTTTGGTTACATTTTAAAAAATGAATCAAACAGCTTCTATTTTCAAAATGGATTTCTATTGTCAAAATGGACTGGAATAAAGCCTTCACATTGCCATTATACTCCTTGTTTGTTACTTAATAAACTATGTACCAGAATAGCTGACACAAATTTTGTTAGCTATTCTGGTACAGTTTGTGAAGTACTAAAAGGAGTATAATGGTAATGTGAAGGCTATAATGTGAAGGCTATATTCCAGTCCATTTTAACAATAGAAATCTATTTTGACAATAGAAATCCATTTTGAAAATAGAAGCTGTTATCATTATATATATCTTGTCTCAGTAAAATGTCCATAACTTTCATGTCACATCCAGTTGTGGATCGTTTCTATACTTTCACATTGTGTGTATATACAGTGTGGTAGTCAATTCCGCGGCCGTTAATGTGACCAATCAGAAACGTTGATTTTTATTGTATATATGTCCATGTTAACATGAATCTGGACTTTGAAATGGAGTTTTCATGCCAATTTTGTGCCACAATATTTACGACATTGCTACTTCCAGAGCCCTTATTAAATTTCTCTGAAATTATGTACACATCTTTCTTGTAGATGCCTGAACACAGATGATAGACATCAGATTCTATCTTTCTTGTAAATGCCTGAACACAGATGATAGACATGAGATTATATCTTTCTTGTAAATGCCTGAACACAGATGATAGACATCAGATTCTATCTTTCTTGTAAATGCCTGAACACAGATGATAGACATCAGATTTCATCTTTCTTGTAAATGCCTGAACACAGATGATAGACATCAGATTCCATCTTTTTTTGTAAATGCCTGAACACAGATGATAAACATGAGATTCTATCTTTCTTGTAAATGCCTGAACACAGATGATAGACATCAGATTCTATCTTTTTTTTGTAAATGCCTGAACACAGATGACAGACATCAGATTCTATCTTTTTGTAAATGCACAGATGACAGAACACAGATGATAGACATGAGATTCTATCTTTCTTGTAAATGCCTGAACACAGATGATATACATCAGATTCTATCTTTCTTGTAGATGCCTGAACACAGATGATAGACATCAGATTCTATCTTTCTTGTAAATGCCTGAACACAGATGATAGACATGAGATTCTATCTTTCTTGTATATGCCTGAACACAGATGATAGACATCAGATTCTATCTTTCTTGTAAATGCCTGAACACAGATGATAGACATCAGATTCCATCTTTCTTGTAAATGCCTGAACACAGATGATAGACATCAGATTCCATCTTTTTTGTAAATGCCTGAACACAGATGATAAACATGAGATTCTATCTTTCTTGTAAATGCCTGAACACAGATGATAGACATCAGATTCTATCTTTTTTTTTGTAAATGCCTGAACACAGATGACAGACATCAGATTCTATCTTTCTTGTAAATGCCTGAACACAGATGATAGACATGAGATTCTATCTTTCTTGTAAATGCCTGAACACAGATGATAGACATCAGATTCTATCTTTCTTGTAAATGCCTGAACACAGATGATAGACATGAGATTCTATCTTTCTTGTAAATGCCTAAACACAGATGATATACATCAGATTCTATCTTTCTTGTAAATGCCTGAACACAGATGATATACATCAGATTCTATCTTTCTTGTAAATGCCTGAACACAGATGACAGACATCAGATTCTCTTTCTTGTAAATGCCTGAACACAGATGACAGACATCAGATTCCATCTTTCTTGTAAATGCCTGAACACAGATGATAGACATCATATTCTATCTTTCTTGTAAATGCCTGAACACAGATGATAGACATCAGATTCCATCTTTCTTGTAAATGCCTGAACACAGATGATAAACATGAGATTCTATCTTTCTTGTAAATGCCTGAACACAGATGATAGACATGAGATTATATCTTTCTTGTAAATGCCTGAACACAGATGACAGACATCAGATTCCATCTTTCTTGTAAATGCCTGAACACAGATGATAGACATCAGATTCTATCTTTGTTGTAAATGCCTGAACACAAATGATAGACATGAGATTCTATCTTTCTTGTAAATGCCTGAACACAGATGATAGACATCAGATTCTATCTTTCTTGTAAATGCCTGAACACAGATGATATACATCAGATTCTATCTTTCTTGTACATGCCTGAACACAGATGATAGATATGAGATTCTATCTTTCTTGTAGATGCCTGAACACAGATAATAGACATCAGATTCTATCTTTCTTGTAAATGCCTGAACACAGATAATAGACATGAGATTCTATCTTTCTTGTAAATGCCTGAACACAGATGATAGACATGAGATTCTATCTTTCTTGTAAATGCCTGAACACAGATGACAGACATCAGATTCCATCTTTCTTGTAAATGCCTGAACACAGATGATAGACATCAGATTCTATCTTTCTTGTAAATGCCTGAACACAGATGATAGACATCAGATTCTATCTTTCTTGTAAATGCCTGAACACAGATGATAGACATCAGATTCTATCTTTCTTGTAAATGCCTGAACACAGATGATAGACATCAGATTCTATCTTTCTTGTAAATGCCTGAACACAGATGACAGAGACATCAGATTCTATCTTTCTTGTAAATGCCTGAACACAGATGACAGACATCAGATCTTTCTTGTAAATGCCTGAACACAGATGACAGACATCAGATTCTATCTTTCTTGTAAATGCCTGAACACAGATGATAGACATGAGATTCCATCTTTCTTGTAAATGCCTGAACACAGATGACAGACATCAGATTCTATCTTTCTTGTAAATGCCTGAACACAGATGATAGACATCAGATTTCATCTTTCTTGTAAATGCCTGAACACAGATGATAGACATCTTTCTTGTAAAGATTAGACATGAGATTCTATCTTTCTTGTAAATGCCTAAACACAGATGACAGACATCAGATTCTATCTTTCTTGTAAATGCCTGAACACAGATGATAGACATCAGATTCTATCTTTCTTGTAAATGCCTGAACACAGATGATAGACATGAGATTCTATCTTTCTTGTAGATGCCTGAACACAGATAATAGACATCAGATTCTATCTTTCTTGTAAATGCCTGAACACAGATAATAGACATCAGATTCTATCTTTCTTGTAAATGCCTGAACACAGATGATAGACATCAGATTCTATCTTTCTTGTAAATGCCTGAACACAGATGATAGACATGAGATTCTATCTTTCTTGTAAATGCCTGAACACAGATGATAGACATCAGATTCTATCTTTCTTGTAAATGCCTGAACACAGATAATAGACATGAGATTCTATCTTTCTTGTAAATGCCTGAACACAGATGATAGACATGAGATTCTATCTTTCTTGTAAATGCCTGAACACAGATGACAGACATCAGATTCCATCTTTCTTGTAAATGCCTGAACACAGAATGACATCAGATTCTATCTTTCTTGTAAATGCCTGAACACAGATGATAGACATCAGATTCTATCTTTCTTGTAAATGCCTGAACACAGATGATAGACATCAGATTATATCTTTCTTGTAAATGCCTGAACACAGATGATAGACATCAGATTCTATCTTTCTTGTAAATGCCTGAACACAGATGACAGACATCAGATTCTATCTTTCTTGTAAATGCCTGAACACAGATGACAGACATCAGATTCCATCTTTTTTTGTAAATGCCTGAACACAGATGATAGACATGAGATTCTATCTTTCTTGTAAATGCCTGAACACAGATGACAGACATCAGATTCCATCTTTCTTGTAAATGCCTGAACACAGATGATAGACATCAGATTCTATCTTTCTTGTAAATGCCTGAACACAGATGATAGACATCAGATTCTATCTTTCTTGTAAATGCCTGAACACAGATGACAGACATCAGATTCTATCTTTCTTGTAAATGCCTGAACACAGATGACAGACATCAGATTCCATCTTTCTTGTAAATGCCTGAACACAGATGATGAACATCAAATTCCAAATATTTATTATTGATCAGAATATCCAAAAATAAACTGTTTGAATATCAGACAATTCTCCTGATGTTCAGGATATCAAGACACACACTGATTATTACCTCCCAAGTGTGGCCAATCGCTAAATTTGTGTTTATTATCTCAGAATGTACGCATCAACACGACAGATGGTGATTGAGTAAGATCCTTATACTTAAACACCATTTACGACCGACCACAGAAGTCAGGCTGACATATTAATTTATGAAACCTCAGTTTATAAATTAAAATTCTTTTCCAACTGCTGTGCCTGCTTCCATAGACAAATATGTTATAAATTCTCAAAGTACGATTAAATCAGGAATGTTTTCACTTGGGGTCACACCCCCGATCGGGGGAATCAATAAGACCCCCGAGCGGGGGAATCAATAAATTCCCAGATTTGGAGACTCAAGCATGCGCACTGAGCTTACAGTGATATATGGAAGCTGCCATTTTTATTGTGAAGTTTCAGTCATAGATGCTTATCAGTCGTTTCATTCAAGGCTTGTAACAAATTTTGCTTTGTTCATCTTCAATTTCGCAAAAGTAAAATATCTTGCTTAATAATTTTCACAAATCCTCAAGTTATTTCTCATAATTTCAGGAAACCTTGTTAAAGCGTAACTGCCTAACAGTAACACATAACAAGATTTCATAAATTTTCTTCAAATTTCTCAAAACCGCACAGTGAATTTTAAAAGCACACGCTGAAAAGATAATTTATGTGCCATTATTTCAAAAAGTTAAGGAAAATTTGAACAGTGGTTGACTTCCCAGTGCTCCAATGTGTCTGATTCTTGTGTTATTCCTATACAAACTTTACATTTGGATACATGCATTGTGGGATACTTCTGTAAACTTTCCATTGATCGGTCAGAACAAAACTATTCTCCTGATCAGGGGTACAAACTGGACTGATTTTGAAAGGGGGTCAGCCCTTGAAGTTTAACCTTTTAGGATATCTATGGAGGCTCCATGAGAGGGAGGAAAAAAAGACGGGAGGGGGGAGGGGGGGGGGAGAAGGGGTGTGAACAATCTAAGTGCCAAATGTGTGCTTATGAACAAGAAGGAAATTTTCCAGCATGTTTTTACATGTGTTCCTCATACAATCCACATCCATTAATATTTATTTTTTATTTTTATTTTTTCTTTATTTTGGTTTTTTTCTGGTAAAAGATGAATGTTCAAATTAATCAGGATTATTTCCTATAAATATCTAACTAATTTAACTATGACACAAGTGAAACAATTAGAGCTGTGTAATTTCAAAATTCCTTTGACTTCCTCTTTCAGCTCCTTGAAATACACAAATTATGAGATTCTTCATTGAATATAAATGTATGTGCATTATACCCTGTATGTGCTATTTGGGAGTACATGATACGGAGTAAAAGCCCTCGGGCTATTTGAGAGTATGTGATATGGAGTAAAAGCCCTCTGGATATTTGAGAGTATGTGATATAGAGTAAAAGCCCTCTGAATATTTGAGAGTATATGATACGGAATAAAATTCCTCCCCCCCCTTCCCGATTATTTAAAAATATATTATACGGAGTAAAGCCCTCCAGCTATTTGAGCTATTTGAGGGTATATGATATGGAATAAAACAAAACCGGCTATTTGAGAATATATGATATGGAGTAAAAGCCCTCCGGCTATTTGAGAGTATATGATACAGAGTAAAAACCCTTCGGCTATTTTAGAGTATATGATACGGAGTAAAAACCTTCCGGCTATTTGAGAGTATATGTTACGAAGTAAAAGCCCTCCGGCTATTTCAGAGTATATGATACGGAGTAAAAGCCTTCCAGGTCTCACAAGAAGGAAGAATAAAAAATAAAAAAATCCATTTTATTTTGTATCATATGTTCCTCTTCTTCAAATCTAATCGTTTTACAGTCGTTTCACAGTCAAGTAACTGTGCAGCTGTTGTATGTTTGAGCCAAGGTTGCATGCCACAATAATGGCGATATCATGCGTTAAATGTTCAAAAAGATAATTAAATTTTGCCTTTCGTGGATATTCACAGGAAGATAAACTTAAGGTGGCATATACCCTTGACACACAAAAAAACACTGTATTTTTTTGGCTGGCTGACTACGCATCTTTAAGTACTCCTTTTTAATTCTTCTAAAAAAAAAAAAAAAAAAAAATCTTAAAAAATTATTTTAAATCCTTTTAATTAATATCTAAAAATTACTATCTCAAAATATGGAGCTTTGTTTACTTTCCGTTACCATGGTTACGGATATGAAATTACAGCAATTTCTTCCTTATTTCATGTGAAAGTGGAATGTTCCTAAAGAAGGAAGGGGAGAGCTATGTATCAGGAGGTTATTGAGGAATGCAGGACATTTACAGGATCTTACAATTTTGAAAGTAATCATAATATTCCCTTTTTCATCAATCAATCAATTAGGGGCAAAACTAATGAATTAGAATTTTAAGGATATATGCCACCTTAAGTTATGTTTTTTTGTCACATATGCACCATGGGTATAAACTAGAGGTCTGTTGGGGGAGGGAAGAAGAAAACGGGGAACCAGGAGGGCACGGTTCCAACCATTTTTCCAAAAAATAAGAAAGCGTACCCCTTTCAAAAGTGAAAAGTGCCGCTCAATTACTGTCAAGGGTGCAAGATAACAAAGTGCCTCTCCCCTTACAGAAATCCCTAATATGTTTTTTTATATCTGGTGTGTATCAATGTATATCTGGTGTGTTTCAATGTATATCTGGTGTGTATGAATATATATCTGGTGTGTATTAATGTATATCTGGTGTGTATCAATGTATATCTGGTGTGTATCAATGTATATCTGGTGTGTATCCATGTATATAGGGTGTGTATCTGTATATATGGTGTGTATCAATGTATATCTGGTGTGTATCAATATATATCTGGTGTGTATCAATGTATATCTGGTGTGTATCAATATACATAGGATGTGTATCAATGTATATAGGTGTGTATCAATGTATATATGGTGTGTATCAATGTATATAGGGCCTGTATCAATATATATATATATATATATATATAGGGCGTGTATCAATGTATATCTGGTGTGAATCAATGTATATCTGGTGTGTATCAATGTATATAGGATGTGTATCAATGTATATAGGGTGTGTATCAATGTATATAGGGTGTGTATCAATGTATATAGGGCGTGCATCAATGTATATAGGGCGTGCATCAATGTATATAGGGTGTGTATCAATGTATATAGGGCGTGCATCAATGTATATAGGGTGTGTATCAATGTATATAGGGCATGTATCAATGTATATAGGGCGTGTGAATATAGGGTGTGTATCAATGTATATAGGGTGTGTATCAATGTATATAGGGTGTATCAATGTATATAGGGTGTGTATCAATGTATATAGGGCCTGTATTAATATATATAGGGTGTGTATCAATGTATAGCTGGTGTGTATCAATGTATATAGGATGTGTATCAATGTATATAGGGTGTGTATCAATGTATATAGGGTGTGTATCAATATATATATATAGGGCGTGCATCAATGTATATAGGGTGTGTATCAATGTATATAGGGCATGCATCAATGTATATAGGGCGTGTACCAATGTATATAGGATGTGTATCAATGTTTATAGGGCCTGTATCAATATATATAGGGTGTGTATCAATGTATATAGGGCGTGTATCAATGTATATAGGGTGTGTATCAATGTATATAGGGCGTGTATCAATGTATATAGGGTGTGTATCAATGTATATAGGGTGCGTATCAATGTATATAGGGCCTGTATTAATATATATAGGGCGTGTATCAATGTATATCTGGTGTGTATCAATGTATATAGGATGTGTATCAATGTATATAGGGTGTGTATCAATGTATATAGGGTGTGTATCAATATATATATAGGGTGTGCATCAATGTATATAGGGTGTGTATCAATGTATATAGGGCATGCATCAATGTATATAGGGCGTGTACCAATGTATATAGGACGTGTATCAATGTTTATAGGGCCTGTATCAATATATATATAGGGTGTGTATCAATGTATATAGGGCGTGTATCAATGTATATAGGGTGTGTATCAATGTATCAATGTATATAGGGTGTGTATCAATGTATATAGGGTGTGTATCAATGTATATAGGGTGTGTATCAATGTATATAGGGCATGTATAAATGTATATAGGGCATGTATCAATGTATATAGGGTGTGTATCAATGTATATCTGGTGGGTATCAATGTATATAGGGCATGTAACAATGTATATCTGGTGTGTATCAATGTATATCTGGTGTGTATCAATGTATATAGGGCGTGTATCAATGTATATAGGGCTTTACTTAGCCATATCAATCTTGATATAATTCAGTATATAAGAAATTGTATTTATATATCAAGTTTTTAAGGTAATATAAAGTCAGATATAGTATATACAGAAGGAATATTTTATTTGGGAATAAAACTGTATACATTTTGTATAAAGCTAGATAAAGTATATACAGATTTTATATGTATATACAGATGGCTGTATAAAGAATGATATACCTTAGAAGATATATAGTTTATATGCATATAAGGATGTATACAACTATATAAAGCCAGACATAGTATATACAGAGGGCATATTTTATGTGTATATACAGATTTATATGTCTATAAAGCATGATATACCTTAGTAGATATATAGTTTATATGCATTTATGAATGTATACAACTATATAAAGCCAGACATAGTATATAGAGGGAATATTTTATATGTACATACAGATTTATGTCTATAAAGCATGATATACCTTAGTAGATATATAGTTTATATGCATATAAGGATGTATACAACTATATAAAGCCAAACATAGTATATACAGAGGGCATATTTTATATGTACATACAGATTTATATGGCTATATAGAGCATGATATACCTAAGCAGATATATAAAGTTGATAATAAAAAACATATGGATGAATGCAAAGCATTGAAGCCACACAGAATATGCTCAAGACATTTCATATGGGAAATAAATTGTCTATATCTGCATAAAGACAGACATAGTATGTACAGAGAGCTCGAGCGTCCCAGCAGAAAAAAAAAAAAACAGTTGAAATGCCTACTAGTTTTAACTGATACCAACTGTTTACAACAGATGGTAACTGTTCTTATCTAGTAGTGAACACATCACCAGTTAAAATTAGTACTTCACGCTTATACTTGAATCAATAGGCACCCGTCACCTGAGTTAATCCTGAAAACTCAGGTATGACAATTACCAACCAGACTTCCTTTTCAGTGTATTGTTTCAGCTCCAAACTGATTATTATCTGTCATTCCTATGCACACCACAGCCAAGTAAGCCAAGGTTATGTGTGTGTATAAGATTACAGAAAGCCAGTGCTGAGTAATCAGGCCACTTTTGTGATTGAAATCACTCATCTGTGTTAGGTGTCTTTTTTAGGGAGAAATTAGGTAGACATTTGTTTGCAAACTAGTGATAAAATAGCTGTGTATTATATGCCTGAGGTGATGTGTGCATTATCTGTGAATGGAGAATTTTTCATAATGATAAATACACCCCGGAGCAGCTTTGCTGCCTTTACGCTTGTCCAAGAATTGCTATTTTAAGAACAACCCATAGTTCAATTTGGCTTTACTTGTCTTGAAATTTTGAGTGTGGATTGTAATTTTGAGTGAGGATTGTAATTTTGAGTGAGGATCACTGGCTACAAGGAGTACTGTATTTAGGAGTTGTGGGGTATTTAGTACTCCCCGTACTGTCAGACTGATGCTAGCCATGTTAATATGGCTGCCATTATGCACTTGTCAGTTGTATGACTCACCCCTACTACCCCCGTCAATGTCAGTCAAATGTGAGTCGTTAACATATGAAACAGTGACTCGCATGTGCATAATTGTACCAAATTGTCAGTCACAATCTGTGACTCTGGGAAGAGTCAACTTACTTCAGACCTTTTTCACTTTGTACAGAGGTGAGTGATTTGGGGCAAGTCATTTCAAAAGAAATGTTGGTCAAATAAGTGACTGAGGGGTGTGTCAATGTACATGTTTTGGTCATCAATTTTGGTGCTTTAAGTATGACTCACCTTGTACAGGGGTGGGGAGGTTATGGGGGTGAGTCATACAATTGACAAGTGCATTAGTAATGGCTGGCCGTTCTCGTATAACAATCCCAATGTCAACCCGTACTATGGGGTGACTGTGTATAATAACTAGAGTATTCTGCAATAAAGACGGAGGGAGGGGTTCAGCGCAATTGGAATTCTGGGGGGTTAAGGTGGAAGGTGGGGGAAGCCATATCTGGGTATACCCCGTAAACATATTTTCTGGAACAGCTAATTCCTAACTTGTAAGTCGACAGATAACTTGTATTCTATCAGGTATTATGAAAACCGGATATATCATTTTGTAGCAATATTAGGCAATTGTAGGTCGTTTACTTTCTATGATTATCTCAATGGTCAAGCTTCAAAAAGTTTCTCAAATTGTGCACCCCAATTTTTATAAGATGTTTTCCTATTTTTAACAGTTGGGTTCATACCGCCAATCCGGGGACTCGATGAGTCCCCCGATCAGAAGACTCAATAAGTCACCTGATTAGGAGACTCAAGCATGTGCACTAAGCTTTTACAGTGATATATGGAAGCTGCCATTTTTATTCTGAAGTTTCAGTCCTAGATGCTTATCAGTCGTTTCATTGAAGATTTGTAACAAAGTTTGCTTTGTTCATGTTCAATTCTGCAAAAGTAAATTAACTTTGTTACTATCACGCAGTTATAGTTAAATAATTTTCACAA
>JAIGNY010004474.1:5000-12500 GCA_020152595.1 Chiridota heheva
CCTGTGGCTTATTAATAATTTTTTCATGGAAGAGGATACCATTTGACCGCCAGCGGTCAAACACTCCCCCCATCCCCCAAAGAAAACAAAAATAAAACATCCCGTGTGTAGCTATGATATATATATATATATATATATATATATATATATATAAATATATATAAATATATATTATATTATATATATATATATATATATATATATATATATATATATATATATATATATATATATATATATATATATATATATATATATATATATATATATATATATATATATATATATATATATATATATATATATATATATATATATATATATATATATATATATAGTAGTAGTAAGAGACTGCTAAACAGCTGCTAACCAATCAGAAAACGGCTTTGCTATGACGTCATAGCTTCGCCGTTATTCTTTTCTGATTGGTCAGCGGTTGTATGGTGACCCCTGAGATTTTTCCTCTGGTCACCGGATTGCCATCACGGGCTAGCCTTGACTGTTCCATAAAGTCCTATTAACGAGGAGTATAGCTTGGACAGGGTGTGTCAGGTGATTGTAAAATACTTCAAACGTGAGATTTTAAAACTCTTTTTGTATGTCATTCTCAGTATATAAAGACATGTCGTACATGATAAGGATCATTTACGATGACGTCGCATAACGACACGTTAGATTTACCTGTATTGTCGCAGGTCCGACGGGATGTGCCCCGTTGGGTTAGAACATTGTTGGAAAGTCGCACATAATTCATCGACCCATCACCCGATTGCATCTATTGGTTCTATGCCGAAAACCAATCCGATTATAAAGTACTGAAGCAAGTTTTAGCTCACGTGGAGTTTATTGAAGACCTACCCACCGAAGACGATCTGAAACGTTTAGATCCGGAATGTAATAATATCATTGTCATTAATGATCTCATAAGTGAACTGAATCCCATTGTAAATACACTGTTTACCAAAGGCAGTCATCATAGAAACATATCCGTGTTGCTTCTTCTACATAATTTGTTTTTCAAAGGCGAACGTACCCTCAGTCTCAACACCCACTATTTCGTCTACTTCAAAAATCCGCGCGATGCTTTTTGGTGCGTTATGTCCGCGACGCCTACACCGACGCCACACGAGAGTCGCATGGTTATCATTAAGGAATTTATATGGTGCACATATGTGTACGTAAACATACATTCAATGGCGCCTTTCACGAAAAGCATGAACAAATAAATGAGTTTTTGATTTCCGTTTAAATGAGTTAAACTTTGTACACTCTCGCACTTCACTGGGAAGAGAATTCCATTGTTTTGAGGCATCAACTGCAAACAAGCGATTACCCAGTGTTACACAGTTCGTGGATGGTATCTTGAAATTCTTTTGGCGATTTGATCGTAGGGCATATTGACTAGTGTTTGTATTGACGAACGTTTCTTGGAGGTATGTAGGTGCATGGCCTTTGACACATTTGAAAGCTAAGCAGAAAATTTTAAAAATTATACGCCATTTTATTGGAAGCCAATGAAGCTCCTTAAGTGCTTCCGTGGCACTATCTTGTCGCTTGCGCAATAAAATCAGTTTTGCGACCTGATTCTGGATACCTACGACGCCCGATCGATATCGTCTGCAGACCGACGCTACGTGTATATATCAAGATAAATAAATGGACAACAGTATCGTCTGACGAGTTTATTTGACGTTATGACGTGGTCCCGCAAAGTGTCGATAAAAAAGTGAACAATGTTTGGCTTGTAACTTTGAGGTTTCTATCATAGAAAATTCAATAAAATGTTAAAGTGGTTTGTCCTCTCTGTTTGGACGTTTCACCCAATGTTACATGCATGGATGTGTAAAGACACTTATAAGATACGTTTACCAAAGTGACGTAATGTCATTTATCATAGAGAAGTGGAGGTGTAAAGAACTCTATCTCAAAGCTGTCGCTAAAGGTAAATCAAAACAACGTCTTCACGTATTGAACAACGCAAATAAATATTTATTACACTGCTCATGTGAGTGTGCCCTAAACGTATTAGAAGGCAAGGTGAAGTTGAGCCCGTCGGAGAAGAAAGCCATTGCCAAGACATCGACGCAAGTTACATGTGTTAGCTTACCCAAACATCCCGCAAAAGTACAAACGACATGTGTTACGTCAACGTGGTGCAGAGAACTTTTTTCAAAACATCGTTGCCTGGTACTAAAGCAGCTCCCGAGTTTGTTGCCTACCGTGATCCCTCTTCTGTTGTAATCATGAAGAAGATGATGATTATCAACCTGTATGCGTTAAGGCACCAAACGCAGCTGTTTGAAACGCCGGAAAAGACAAAGGTGATGGTTTTGGATGACAAGATGCGAGAGTTTCTGGAACGACGTGATATTACTGACGAGGAAAAAGGCAAGTTGTACGAAGATGCTTTGGCTATGTACACAACATATCGACGGAAAACGCTGGGCCCGTCGACACCGCCATCCCCACCGCCGACAAAACCGCCAATCCCCGAGAGACAATTTATCGAAGACGTCATTACCAGCGTACCCAAAGCATAACGAGCAAAAGCAGAACAGTTGATCAAGACGGTGTTACGCGAAATGACATGGAGTCCTAAAGGCAAACTGATGGTCGACGGACAAGTCGTGCCTGGAACCCACGTTGTGGATCTGATCAACGACGCAATCCGTTCCCGAAAATCATTCATTTTGGTCATTTTTACGCTTATGGTCAATGGTATAGTCGACACTCATACATAACATGCATAGGCGGATCATGGTCGGGCAAACATTTGTCCGAGAATGGTCCAAAGATCCTAGAAGAATTCTATCCACATGGGCACTATTGTTGCTAACCCAGTCAAAAATGCACAAATAAAGTCCTTACAAAATATAAAAATCGCAGAGTTTCAGGGGGCGAAGCCCTCGGACCCCACCGGCTCAATAACTTTAACCTTCTGCCGCTCTGGATAGTCAGATAGTATAGTTATATTTGAAGGCGGGGGGAGGGGGATCGCACCCATCTGTACGGGTCTGGTCAGCTCTGGGGGAGGGGTAAATAACCATTTTCCACTTACAGGCAGAAAATTTCACTGCAGGGTAAATCATGTTCCATCAAACGTTCCTGCCTATCAGCAGATCAGAAAATCTGTGCTCCTGGCGTATATTTACCGTTCAGCCGTTTGCTGTAGTAGCTTTCCTTCATTTTTATATACCCAAGTTTTATTCTCCCAATCCTGAGGGTAAAATTATTTCAGGAGGCAATTTGCACCCTCCATGATCATTTCTCGCGCTTCCTATACGCCTCGGCATGCTCGAAATGGTGAAGGTTTATGGCAGGCATCATGGACCTTTTCCTTTTTTGGGATTTGTGAATTATTGTCATACAATCAACTGATCAAGACCGATAGTGACCCCGCCGCCCCTTAATCACTACCACCGCCCCTGGAGATACCAGTTCCTGACCAACATATTACGCCTCCAAATATGGTATTATGCTATTTAAGTTATTTCAGGAACAATGACCAAATGTATAAATCAGTAGCGCAACTAGAGGTCTGGGGAAGTTAGCGTTCGGGCCTCTTAACAAACATATCGCAGTGTCATTGCTCGGGGCCCCTCAAGTCTCGATTTTTGCTCGGGGGCCGTGTGGTTTACCTACCCTTCCCACCCTATTGTTGCGACACTGGTATCATTCTGCTCATGCTGGCATGGGAGTGGATACGCTTATAGCATCCCGCCGGGCATGCCGGGAAAATAATATCATTTTGTATACAATAAAGCTATTAGTTGCAGACAGATTACCAGTAATTTGTAAGGTAAAAAATGCCATCATTATGGTTATTATTAACTCTCCCGCCTTAAAATAATATCATTTTGTACACAATAAAGCTATTAGTTGCAGACAGATTACCAGTAATTTGTAAGGTAAAAAATGCCATCATTATGGTTATTATTAACTTTCCCGCCTTAAAATAATAACATTTTGTACACAATAAAGCTATTAGTTGCAGACAGATTACCAGTAATTTGTAAGCTAAAAAAAGCCATCAATATGCTTATTATTAACTCTAGTATATCCGTGTCTGTGTCAGCTTGGTTGTATTTCAAAAGCTGTAACAAACCCATAGAATCCTAGTCATGTTATACAAAACGGAAATGCCCTTGGTAATTTCCGTTTTATAAATCTTGCATTTTCTTAGAAATACAAATGAAATCACATATTGCCAGGTTTGTTCAAGTCTTATTTCCGCTCACACATTTATTTCTCACTTTACTTCGAATAAATATTGTTGACAGTTTGGCAAAAATCTATAAATACTGATATATATATATATATATTCGTGCGCTCCGAGCAGGGAGTTGTAGCACTTAGTTTCTTAAAAAATAAATTGTTATGAATTCAGCCAAGACTGCAAAATAAAGTATGGTATAACAAGACAGACAAGCTATTTTCTGAAGGTGTTTGTTTTTCCGTTGTTAGTTGAAATTCACGATGCTGAGAACAAGCGACAACTAAGGAAATTAAGAACAGGCAGCTATTCTCTGTTGGATTCAGGCTCTTCAATACCCTGCCCTTTCTGTCTAAGACTCTTTGGAGCAGAGCCGTAATTCTCATTTCGAAAGTGTGTGTGTGTGTGTGTATGAGGGGAGAGGGGGGGGGGGGGAAGGGCATGGCCTCTTATCCAAAAAGGTGGGAGAGAGGCAATCCCCAAAAAAAAAAAAAAAAAAATGTACTGATTTTAAAAATTATTCGGAAAAGTGAGGGACATGTCCCCTGCCCCTCGGGAAATACGGCCCTGCTTTAGAGCATGGATTGATTAAGCACAGACTGATTATTGAAGAGTCCTCTGTCTTCTGAGCAGCAGAGTCGGGCTCGTTCCGCTTCAGTGACCCACCTGGCCGCCCACCGGGACCATGGTGCATATATTTTTGAGTTGGCACACCCTTACTCTACCAGCACTTTTGCAAACGCGCTTGGGAGGCGGGGTCAAAGACGGGGCACACAAAACGGCAATAATATCGCCGCGTGGTAGAGTAAGGGTTAAACAAGGGAGATACTACATCTCCTTGGTTTAACTAGTCACCTCCGCACCCACATGATGACAAACAGAGAAAGCTTTGGGGAAGTTACCACACGTCGCACTGTCCCTCCTCTAGGAACGCCATTTCCCCACACTCCCCTGTCCCCTCAATCCCGTCCCCACACTGCCCGTTCCCGCACTCCCCCGTCCCCAAACTCCTCGTCCCCACACTCTCCGTTCCCACACTCCTCCGTTCCCACACTCCCCCGTCCCGATGATGAGAATAACGGCCCTGGTATTTAAGATTTGATTTTTTCCGAAAAAGTGAGTTGCTATTCGCGACACATACTCAACCCCCTCTCCCAACACAAATACCAAAGCTCTACCCACCCCACTCCAATTATAAAACATATGGCTATATTAATGACCCACAATGATTTTTTCAATTTTGCTGATCCAAAGCTTGGATATGAATGGCCGGTATGATAGTAAATCCCCCTCCCTTTATCCCCGTAAAATTGGGCCCCGGGCCTTATTTCCTAGGGAATATCTAGTGAATTTGGTCCCCTCCGAACTGATCTTACTAGGTTATTTACTGGTGTGTCTGTAAGCTTCCTTCAATTAATTTTGTGATAAGCTAAAACCGAATTTAGTATTTATGTGCGGTGCTGTATTCGTAAAATTTGCCCACGAACAGAAAATGGCTTCCAGTAAGAACTTCCGTTAAAAAGAAATATTTTCTTCGATCTGGACAATACCCATCGGAATACACTAAAGAAAAAAAGCGTGCTTTGCGCAAAAAGGCAGTGAGATTTACTGTGAAGGGAGAAGAAGGGGTTTTTCTTGCAAAAGGGGGACAGGTTATTGTCTCGTCCGTTGAGGAGAGAAGAAAATGCTTAACATTTCTTCATTGCGGTGTTGGTCGTAGGCCTAAGTCATGGGCTAACCAAGGCTACTGTAAATTGTAATAATCATTTATAATCTAACGTTAGTGTTAATCCTTTTGGCCCAAGTCCTAGTCGAAACTCCCCAACAGTAGGGTCATTAATGTTTATGGGAGAAATAGACTTAAGGCCTATGCCTACGTTAGGCCTAAGGCATTAAGCATTTCCTAGGAAAGAAGGGCCGGGGCCCAAATTTTCTTAGCGGACCGTTTTTACCAAGGGGGAGGGGGGGGGGGGAGGAGGGGGACCAAATTTACTGGATTGCTACGGTTTTATTGTCTGGGGGCCCAAATTTCCTAGGAAATAAGGGCCGGGGGTCAAACTTTACTGGGGGAAAAATTTACTTTTACACTGGTTTCCAATTAGCCTCAATTACTCAGACAGACAGACAGACAGAGTGTGCACTGTGCATGGGGCAAATAGAGTAATAATGATCCGCTTAAATGTAAAATTGTGGGGAAAATACACGGGCGCCGAAAGTAAACTTGAGCGGTGGGGGCAGTTTCTGAAATGCATCTTTCATAATTTGGTTTGCAATGTCGTATATTCTCATTTGAAGTAATTTGGTTGTAAGGCAACATCAAAAAGGAACAAACTTTGGAGGCTCTTGCTTAAAAAAAGGAAAAGAAATTGATATGGTCGTCGCCACGCATAGTTTTGTTTGGGGAGGAGGGGATGGGAAAAACATCAAATCATTCAAAAAATTAACATGCGCCTAAAACTGCGTAAGGTCCATAGGGCCCGCTTAAAGGCTTCTGGTGGGATCCAGTCGCGAATGAAAAAATATCAACTAATATAACTGTATAACTGATAACCAACAGTAATTAAAAGTGACCTGGTGGTAACGGCGTGCATGGGAGGATCTCCCCAGTTTTTATAGCATAAAATGAAGATAACTAGATCAAAAACTTTTTTTAAATGTGGAAAAGCCCCTGCTGTTCCCGTTGTAAAAGGCCAACGGGGAAAATTTCCCAAATGCTCCGCGCCATGTATGTTTTCGATTGTAACACTCCAGACCCAAAGCAATTTTGTGTGAAGTTACATGTATAGCCATAGGCGTAGGACCTCGATTTTGTTTATGGATGCAAATGGCAATTTCTTAAAGCTTTTATGTTAATAACAGTAGACAATATATATAGCCCAATCAGAACCGTTGCCCGATCTTTTTATAAGACCAAAAGTAGGGTATATAACTTAGAGGAATCATGGAGAAAATTGTTCAAAAAGAAATTGCTACCAGATAATAAAGCAAAGATGAAGTAAAAACACAGACAACTGAAAACTCAACATAGTTATTTTCATTAAAATAGTTTGCAAATGAGCAGGATTCAGAACGTAATTAATCACCACCAACTTCAACAATACTAATAGCAATCCTTAACTAAATTTAGTTTTAAAATCAGAGCCCTGTGAGCTTTCTATTCAGGGATGTTTGGACCCCACCAACCTCACTTCTTAAAATCTATGGGTAGGGGCTATTCAGAGGGATTTGAAAATCAGTAATTTACCTACCAAAAGTGAGGTGCAGTGCAAAGTCAAAAGTGTGTGTGT